>RJWM01006864.1:14163-35611 GCA_004363535.1 Dasyprocta punctata | reverse complement strand
TGGTGAACACTCGAAAATCAATAGCATTCCTGTACACAAACAACAAAGTCACTGAGAGAGAAATAAGGGAAACCACAACCTTCACTATAACATCCAAAAAATGAAATACTTAGGAATCAATCTAACAAAGGAAGTAAAAGATCAATACAGTGAAAATTACATTACTCTAAAGAAGGAAATCAAAGAAGGTTTCAGAAAATGGAAAGATATTCCCTGTTCATGGATCAGAAGAAAAAACATTGTGAAAATGGCCATTCTCCCAAAATTATTATACAGATTTAATGCAATCTCAATCAAAATACCACTTGCCTACCTCACAGAGGTAGAGAAAGCATTCCTGAAATTCATCTGGAGCCAGAAAAGACCTAGAATAGCAAAGGCAATTCTGGGCAACAAAGGGAAGGCAGGAGGCATCACAATCCCCAACTTGAAACTATACTACAAAGCTACTGTGATAAAATCAGCAAGGTACTGGAATCAAAACAGACCTCAAGATCAATGGAATAGATTAGAAGATACAGCCACAACTACAAACACACTTAGCCACCTGATCTTTGACAAAGGGGCCAAACATGTACATTGGAAGGAAGACAGCCTCTTTAACAAATGGTGCTGGAAAAACTGGCTTTCCATATGCCATAAACTACAACTAGATCCATGCCTATCACCATGCACTAAAATAAAGTCAAAATGGATCAAAGATCTGAATATAAAAACAGAGACACTAAACTTACTAGAAGACAGAGTAGGTAAAAATTTTGATGACATAGGAGTAGGCAGAGAGTTCATGAACAAAAATCAGACTGCACGGGAAACACTCCTCAGAATCAACACCGGGGATCTCATCCTACTAAAAAGTTTTTGCATGTCAAAGGAAATCTCCAACAGATTGAAAAGAAAACTCACGAAATGCAAAAATATCTTAGCCAACTGTCCATCAGACAAAGGACTTCTATTTAAAACATATAAAGAATTAAAAGAAATCAGGCCTCTAAAATTCAAGGACCCAATCCAAAAATGGGCATCTGAGATGAATACACACTTCTCAGAGAAAGAAATACAAATGGCAAATAAATATGTGAAAAAATATTCAACATCAATGGTCATTTGGGAAATGCAAATTAAAACAACACTGAGATTCCATCTCACTCCAGAAAGAATGGCCAAGATTAAAAAATCAACCAACAACAAATGCTGGAGGGGCTGTGGGGAATAAGGAACTCTTCTCCCCTGTTGGTGGGCGTGTAGACTGGTGCAGCCACTGTGGAAATCAGTGTGGAGATTCCTCAAGAAGCTAGGATTAGAGATCCCATTCAACCCAGCTATTCCTCTTCTGGGCATTTTCCCAGAAGAATTGAAAACATCATACCACAGCGATATCTGTGCACCCATGTTTATAGCAACCCAATTTGTAATAGCCAGATTTTGGAAACAACCCAAGTGCCCATCAATCAAAGAATGGATAAAAAAGATGTGGTATTTTTATACAATGGAGTACTACTCAGCTATTAAGAAAGATTGCATTGAGACTTTTATAAGTAACTGGTCACGACTTGAGACCATACTCATAAGTGAGATAAATCAACCCACATGTATAAATACCATGTTGTCTCCCTAGTGTAAGAAACGGAAAAGTATATATGATCCAAAATCTATAATAAATACTATGTAAGGGTAAAAAAGCAGCTCAAAGAGCAAAAGTAATTGGGAAGGTAAAAGGTGGAAAGAGAAAAGGAAAGAGGAAAAGATATAAACCTGTATATATGTATATGTAAGATAACTAAAATGAACACACTGCTGAATGTATTCGTTATTGAGAAAGAACCATTAATACTCATATGATTAGATCAATTTTACATGTCTATATCTGTTAATGTAAGTAACCATTTTAAAGATAACGATACGCAATGTTGCAACCATTGTCAAGTTTCTATCACCCGGTTTTGTAAACCTGCCATGTTACTGTTGTGTATTTACTCTAGTCATTTGTTTGTCTCTTTTGCTTGTTGTCTTTGTTTTACATGTCTTTTTTTTCTGTTTTTTCTTCGCTTAAATAAAAAATAAAAATAAAAATAAATAAAAATAAAAACATACAGAAAAGCTAACATCTAATAAAAGCAATCAAATGCAATCAAATACATGATAGTTCTGATGAAACAAATCCTAGATCAAACTACTTAATGGTCTCTTCTAGGAAAAGCTTTGAAACATGAAAGCAATGAGATCAAAACCTATGTATGAAACTTTGTCACCATCCCAGCCCCACCATTCATTCTAGTCCATAGCAATTTTCCATCCCATGAAGTGTTTGTTTTGGGATTAAACTCTTTCCGTTCTTAAACTCTTATCTGAATACCTGCCGTCATTACACCATGCCTTTTCAATAAGGCATCATTCACTTTTCTTCAGCTTCTAAATAGTACCGATTGTTGAATTTATTAGTATAAAACCATTGCCTCTATTGACACCTGTGAGTTTCTCATTGTAATTTCAGAAACTAAATACATCCTTGATAAATTGAAAAAATACATTGTTTCTTAGCAATCACAATGTTTAAAGTGTACTCCTAAAGGTGTCATCTAGGTTTTATGGGTCTTAGTACTTGCTGGAAATAGAAAGATTAAGACAATCATTGGCAACTCAGTATATCTTTTAGGGAATGAACAGATTCATGGTTTCTTTTTATTTATCCTACCAATAAATTTTAACTCATTTACTACTTTTTGAGTCTATTATAGGTTCTCAATTTTCTAAATTTTTAAACCATCACCTGTAAAATAATACTGAAAAGACATTTTAATTAGGAAGTTTGGCGGCAATAGCCATAAATACTGCAAAACTTGAAAATCATCTTTACACTGTAATGTTTTCTTATTGTTTCCAAAATCAATTATTCACCAAATTTATCTGAGAAGCATTTAAATGAATAAATTACTGCTTCTAAATTAACGATGTTTTATTAACTTACAATCAACAGGACAGGTGTAATGGCAAACCAGCAAACTCTCCACCATAACCAGAATATCCACTTCTTTGGTCCAATCATCATTTCTATATCTTTAATGAATCTGTTCCCTCCTAAAGAAAACAATAGTGATAGTAATGCTCATAGTTTCCACAAATAATTATTGTCACACAAATTATCTTTCTATAGCTAAACACATTACCCACAATGAAGCAGACACCTACAATTAATTTTCTCCATAATATTTTTACAAATATATTATACTTTAACATTATAATAGTGTAATTATTGACAATACAATTGCATAAACATAAAGAAAGTAATAAAACTAAACAATTTTAATAAAACTTTTAAGTCATTCCCTAATCATCATTTACCATAAATCCAGATGATTCCTATTATTTCCAGGATAGCAGCAATCAAAATGCCCCATCCGGCACAGAAGTGGTCAATTAGAAGAACCCAGTATATTCCAGCCTAAAAACAACAACAAAATATTGATTATTTCTAAAAATATTTTAATTATTTTATGTTTGATGATGGGCTTAAATAGGATCAATTAATTTGAATTTAACGCATTCTACCTAGTTTCAGTTCTGTTAAAATATGAAAAACAGTATTTTAAATATCAAATACTTTACATTCTAGACAGTCATTTTAAAAAGTTGGTTATCAAAAGGGTTTGCAATGTCTATAGGTTTTGTAGTAGCTTCCAAGAAACCCACATGCTTAAAGACTCTAATCATATTGTATTTGGGGAAATTATTATTACTGCGCATCTTCTACAAAATATACTTACTAACAAAGTCACAATGAGAGCAAAGTTGGTTAAAACTTGGAAAACCTTAATCCAAATAGAATGTAGAACTGTCATTAACCATTCTTTTGCCTTTTTTTTCTTTTAGATTCTAAAGTATTTTTCTAACATTTTTATGAAAAGAAAAAGCTGTAATATACCTGAGTCACACAGATAAGCCCAAGGAAAAACAAAATCAAGCAGCAACCTGATGTTATTGCAATTCTCCTTTTCTTCATTACTTGGGGAAATAAATCTTGAATTGTTGTTGTAATTGTTTCTTCAGAAGAAAATAAGTGGCATGTTATGTATCACCTCAGTAAAGTTAATCACACAACTCAACTTTCAACTTCTATTACAAATTATAATTTCCACTTCTATTACAAATATATACAGAAAATATACTGATTTAAAACAATTCATAGAGTCCTTTCTCTTAGCAATGACTACTTGTTGATTTTGCTGAAAATTCAAAGCAGCTCTATTTGTTGTTTTAAGTCTGTTTTATAAAGTTTTTTACTCATTGTAACCATAATGTAATTGGACTGACATACTTCTCTAAAAGAGTTATAGGAAAGGAAGAAATCTCTTAGGACTTAAATTAAGAAACTATTTTAATCAGAGCCATGTAGAAAATAACCAAATAAACAAAACAAAATAAGTAATGTAGAGATAGCAGACATTCTACGTTTAAGAAATATATGCATCCATTAAATAGGGAACAGGCTAAGAGTAGAAAAACTCATAAATGAAAGGATTAAGAAATATGCTTGAGATTTTCCAAGGGCTTTGAAAACCAATCAGAAGAATGTGGACTTCTTCATATAATCAGAATAAACCACGGCAATATTTGTTATATAAGAGAATAATATGATGGAAATTATTTCAGAATTTTCTAGTTTTGTATCTTAGGGAAAACTCTTATGTGTGAATAGTCATAAATGAGACAGTCATTCTAGCAATGTGTGTAATTAACAAAAAAGGAACCCAAATACCCTTCAATATGGCACCAGATTGTGAATTACATTGATTTACATGTTTGTGTATCAATATGGATTCATAATGAATATAAAATAACTGTCAAGGTAATATGTATGCTATGTAACTTCAATTTCATATTTACATAAATATGAAATATTTAAATTTTGTTATTCATGGGTATATAAACAATGTCTATAAACGTGGACTGAATAAAACATTCCATGATGATGGTTGACTCTAAGCAAAAAATATGAATTACATTAGTGAAAGAAATATAGGTGACTAAAGAGACTTCAAATTCACCTATAAAAATTTATTTTCTAAATGTATCTGAAACAAATATAAAAATATTTGCCCCTTTTTAAATAAAAAATTCAGAAAGATTCTGAAAGTAACAGCTATAGGAAGTAATAGCAGTAAGAAAAGGGTATTCAAGGAAACACGAATAGTATCTGAGGGTTTTGTTAACACTGATAGTACATATTACTTACCAATGGAAGCAAACTGTGAATCAAGACCCAAAGTTAAAAGCATGAAGAAAAATAATATGGACCAAAATGGACCTCCTGGGAGTTGAGCTAGAGCTTCTGGATAGGCAATGAATGCCAAATCAAAACCTAAGAAAATATACAGTATTTTAAACTAGTTGCCAAGAAAATTCACATTTTTTATCTTCATAATTGTATTTTGGACATGTTTATTAGCACGTTTTCAGCACATAATGATTACATTCATCATTGGGAGCTGTACATGTGCATAACACATTTTAATTTTTTTTTCATATCCTTCCCGTCCACTCTCTTCTCGCTCCATCTCTTGGTCCCTTCCCTTTTACAAAAGGTCTGTCTCTCTGTTTCCTATCATCTATCTTCTATTTTCATATTTAATTTACTTATATTTTGAGTTTTCCTATAAGGCAGTCCATGCAATATTTAAGCTTGTGTTTCTGATTTATTCCCTTACTAGTATTGCCTCGAGGTGCATCCATTTTCCTGCAAAGTATTCAAGTTTATCATTTTGAAAATTAAAATAGTACAAAAATTTTATTTTGCTTGCAGTGTAGTCTGTGACATATAATCTTTACCAACTGTCTCCCTTTTGCTTTTTAAAAATATTTAACTTGATTGCGTTATGATATGATAATGTAAACATATGACGTGAATTAAGCTAGTGAGATAAATTTTACATGTGGAACATTTCTCACATAAGAAATTCAACTATTTTAATTGTGTTTAACCAATTTTGTTTTTCTAAGATTGGTGAAGAACAAGGACTGTCTTAAACACTAAAAACCTAAATTAGGTCACTTGATCTTAGGCTAGAAGTTCTAAAAGAATTAGACGATCTGTAAAGATATACACATCTAACTAACTTCTTAGTCTTCATCCTTCTTTTCAAATGTTTAATCAGAATCACTAATGTCATTTTAACAGTTTATGGTTGCTTGCAAAACTGTACACAAGGAAACTATAAATTTAACCTTCTTTTCTATTTGCTGTAACCATTAGAGATCTTGATGCTGTTCTAGTTTTTATATTCTCTTCAGTTTTAAGTATTTTAGGTTTCTCTAACTTTTCAGAGAAACTAAGATTTATAAAACTAAGCTTCTAGACTAAACTCTATCACTTCCTAAATATTTGTACTTATGAGAGACATAGGTAATATTTCTGTGCATCAAACTACTATGAGGAATTGGAAATTAGAATATCTCCAAGGCTCCTCCTAGTCTTGACATTCTGTTATCATTCATCACTATTTCCTCATCAAACAATACTAGCTATAATGAAATTTGAATAAGGAATTCCTACTTAAAGAATCTTATGGTTGTTTTCTGGGAATCTTTAGCCAGATAATTAAGAATCTTTAATGTCCTTTTCCTTAACTGTTTTGTTCAATTTTTATTTTTATTATTACATGTCTGTTGTATATAACAATTATATTCATTGTGAGAAGTTGCTACATGTACATAACACTCAATGCTTTTTCCGCACCCTTTCCCTCTCATGCCTGCCCTATTCCTCCATCTCCTGGTCTCCTTCCCTTTTGGAAAAGATGTATCTCCTTATTTCCTATTATCTGTCTTTTATTTTGTTCTTTATTTATATTTTGGGTCTCTCATATAAGAGAAATCATGTGATATTTAAACTTGCATGTCTGATTTATTTCACTTAATATTATGATTTTGAAGTGCATCCATTTTTCTATAAATAATTCAAGTTTGTCCTTCAAGACACAATATTAAAGTTAGGAAGTTCATTCATCAGATTCCCTGTAAGCTGGACACAGTCAAATTCACAAGAATCTCCATATGATTTTGACATGTTTAAAAATCCAAATCCATATTTTGGGTTCCTACATGTGCTAATAATAATAAATTCATAAATAAATATTAAAATGTAAATAAATAAAATTCCCATCTAATGCTGGAATAGCACATAAGAGAATTTGTACACTGTATACATTATCTCTTTCATAATTCATGATGTGGTTAGCATAATGCCAGAACTTGCACTCATGCAGTAGGAGGCACATATTAAAAATTAAACAAAATCAAGACAAATATTTTGGTTTTAGCACAAGACCAGCCTGAGCTACATAGTGCGACCCTACCTCAAAAAACTAGGGCCAGGAGTTCGGCTCAGTGGCTTAAACACCTGCCCTGGCAGGTGTGAGGTTGTGAGTTTGATCCCTGGTGCCATAAAAAAAAAAAAAAAGAAATGGGAGTATTATGTAGTAACACCAAGAATCCAATAAAGCATTAAGTGTGTGCATAATTAACTGACTATTCCCCAATATACTCTTGTTTCCCAAGATCATCTAAGAATAATAATATTATTAAAACAAATTATGTAAGATGAAATGAGAATGAAAATGCCATATCTTAAATCATGAGTATAAATTGCTATCAACTATATAAGAATTACATAAAAAAGCTGCATTGAATTAATTAAAGTTGACAAAATATAGTGATACATACCTGATTTTACAACTTGAGAGACTTCCTGCCCAGATATATGAGCCATATGTCCCAATATAGAAAAAATAGCAAAGCCAGCAAACACACTAGTGAGACAGTTTGTTAAGCATACTACAATCGCGTCAGAGAAGCAGTTGTTATTAAACTTATTATATGATGACAGTGCTACTAAGCCACCCCATGCCACTGAAAGGGAGTAAAATATTTGAGTGGCAGCATCTTTCCAAACCTGTAAGACAAAATTAAGATTTTAAAATAATATACTCTTTTTTATGTTTATAAAATATTAACATATACATAGGAATGTATATTATAAAACAATGAACACTTAAGTGCCTACTACCTGGTTTAAGAAATAAACCAGTGTTTCAAAGCCTCCTTGTACCTCTTCCTGATTATATCACCCTTCTATCCTCCAGTGGTAGCTGCAATTTCAATTTTGGTGTTTACCGTTTCCTTATTTTTTATATTTAGTTTGGCATATTTTTGAATTTATAGAAAAGTATCTCATTGCATGTAAAGTTATACAACATGCTTTTTCATTCATTATTGTGAGATTTATCCATTAGCAAGTTAGGCCATGTAAAATTTCAATTTAATTGAAAAAATAAAAAAATAGGCAAATTCATGTGGTTAAACTGAACATGTGTGTTTTAATCATGCTTCCACTTTTATATTGTTCCACTGTATATTTACTACAGTTTATTCCTTTCCCTGGTAATAGGTATTAGACTGCTCAGTATTTTGTTACATATCTTTGAACACTCTTATACATGTCTCCGTATCATCTAGGTGGGGAAGTGCGATGTCAAAGTGTATAGGCATCCTCTCTGTTTTAAATCTTTCCAAATTGTTCTCCAAACTGGTTGCACCACTTCATACTCCCAGTTGATGGTTATGAGACTTCCCATTTATCTATATCCTCATCAACACTTAGAATTTTAATTTGACCCAATCAAGTGGCTGTGAAATGAGATTAGAGTACTTTCATTTTCCATAGGACTCTCCCTGTGGAATTCCTGGTCATATATTTTGCAATTTTTTGAGTTATTTGCCTTGACTTCAATAATTCTGTAGGCATTTAGATTATCATCATTTGTTTATCTGTTGATGTTTTCCTCCAATTTGTGTTTGTTTTTCACTTTTTTGCATTGTGTCCTTTAATGAATCAAAGATTTTATTTTTGATATAATGTAGCTGAAGTTTTACTTCTTCACTTATAAATGTGGTACTTGATCATTATTACTTAAAAGTACTTAGCCCAAGGTTATTAAGACATTATTCTGTATCTTTTAAAAGAAAAAAAAACTTTGCTTATATTGTTAAAACTTCAATTCATCTTAAATTGATATTGTGCATATTAATACAAAGATTGCCAATTTATATTATTATATCAATTAGAGAATTCATCCTCTCCCCACGTTTGCCACATATAAATTGCCATGTGCTCTAGAATCAATTCCTGAGATTAATATTCTGTTCACCGATCTATATGTTTATACCTATGCTAATACCACATTATTTTAATTACTATAACATTATAACATTGTTTCATATCTGGAAAAACAACTCCTCCACAGTTTTACTGTACTGGGAATTTAATTGGTGTTTTGTTGATTTGTCATATCAATGTGGAGGTAATAAAAAATATTAACTCTTAGCAAAAATAATAGAAGATATCCCTCCACATTATTAACATAATCCATGCTTTTATTATTCCTGTTTCACAGTTTACTATTCTGATGTTTATGCTAAAGGTTAATAATTAGTCTTACAGACTAAGGTTAATCCATTCATAAGAGTGAAAGTCTTTGCATATACAATTTTCTGAAAGGAAAAAAATTGAATCGTGCAAGATTCAAATAATAAGGGTGCTATATATTTGGGAAAAATTTTCATTGTTTACTTCATAAATTGGATTTATCAGTGGAATACAGGCAATAAAACATGATGGTGACTATGAGTTCGAGCTCTGGAGTAAACAAAAAAGAAAAGAAGGTTCTTATCAGGCATCTCGTACTTCCTTTTACTTCAATGAATTTAATAGCTTCAATTTTGGTTCTTCATCTATAAGATGGAGAATGACAACAATAATAAAACATGCACCAATAAAAAAATTAATAATACCAATAAAATTTAATAATAATAATAATAACAGCAATAATGTACAAAAAGTGATGTGGAAAGAAATGAGAAACGAAATTTACAAAATGCTCTAAAGTGGCTATTATTATTATTAAGGAAAATAATCATCAATTGATGACCCATTTCTCACATGAAGTTAAAAACAATGATTTAAATATCATTTCAATGGAAAAAAAAGTTGTTAGGGACCAAACATACTACAGGTCTTCAGAATAGAGTTTGAATTTAGGCTGCAGGAAGTCAGTATGAAGCAAAATGAATGGATGGATAGATAGATACATATATACATAGATACATTCACACATAATTCATAAATTAAGGTTATTTTGCTTATGCATAGAAAATTTATGCTAGAAATAAAGTACCCCCTTATTTTTTAGATTGTTGTCTGTATTAAGAGATGAATACCATGGACATGTTGGTCTCTGAGCCTCTTTTACTTGATGTATTATGTATGCATATGTGACTCAACGGGAGCCAGAGCTGCGTATGGCAGTTTTGGATTGCACACAGATGCTGCTACATATACATGATGTGTACTCAGTTTGCCAAAGAGCATTGACCAAAGTTTCAAACATAATTTTAACCTCTTTATCTACCAATTTTATACCTATACATAAGATTATCAGATCAAGGATTAGAAAATCTTAATTCTAGTTGCACTAGTTGGCTGTGCACACTTGTCTATCTTTGAGTCTTTTGGAGTCTCAGTTTCATCAGTTTCACCACAAATTGACAGTTTCACCATAAAACGAAAGTATTAGTAAAATAACCTCGAAAGACTACCCTAACTATAAATTTGCATGGTTCTTTACTTTCCTGAAGATCTCAATAGACCGCAGATAGTCAAAGAAAAGGAAAAATATATACTTGTGATTTCATGTTTAAAATATGGATCATGAGGAGTTAAAAAGATCTAAGAGAAACAATTCTAATTACCAGAAAATCCAAAAAAAAAGAGTAGAGTGATGTATTGGACATGGATGGGTGGGAGGATTAAATTTCACATTTCATCTGGGTGAAATTTTAATTATTCAATTGTATGGAGCTCTGATATTCTTAAATAATAAAGAAACTAAAACATAAAGCTATATAAAATATATATATGTATTTCTCAAGATATTTTTAAGGAAATATAAAGCCCAAGCATCTGAGGCTTGTAATAGCCGCTTAAAGAATATCAAAGGTCTTGTGTTTTCCTTTTTCTTTAATTTTTATCTTTATTGGTACATGTTTATAGTACATAATGATTATATCCCTTGTGGGGAGTTGATCCATGCACATAACACATCTTAACTCTTTTTTCATACCTGTCCCCTCTCTCTATTTCTCCATAGACCTTTTGCAAAAGCGAAGGGGACTAAAGGACTTGTCAACTGTGTTCAAAGTAACTAAGTTTAAAGAAAATGGTGGGCCTATTTGTTAGAGAAAATGTTGTAACTATAGTATGATAGTATAATAGCAGTATTTAAATTAATTATGTATTAGGTTATATTTGTATGAATTTATCATTTCCAAAGTGCATTAACTTATTTGATCTTATTCAATAACCTAAGAATCTTAACTTCCAATTTATCTGTTACTTACTCACCACTAAAAATAATGCTTGAGTTGAGAAAAGACTGACAAATTTAATACAAATGAGGCCCAAGACAAATAAAGAAATGCATTAAGATGGCCAGGGACACATCAGATGCATTAATCTCTAAGGCAATAACAACAGATCATGGTTCTAAAAAATCTAGTGGTATCATGAATAATCATTGAGTAAAAGCTTTTGAGCACAATTAAAGGAACAAATGACCAAAAATAAACATTTCAGTTTTCAAAAAAAATGTTAATTACAAATTCCTATGAGTAAAGCTGCTAAATTTGACATTGAACACCAAAATGGTTTTACAACAAATAATCAGGTATCTGACTGTATTTAGAAAAGAAAATACCAATGGCTGGAAATTATGATTTCCACAGAGAATATCATAACACACTAAAAGTAATATCCATTTTGGTTATCATTACTAGTATGGGAGAAAGTATTAGCATAGTTTTTCTTGACATTAATATAATCTTGTAAGTTTTTAACTGACTAGATGCTTTGTATGTGCCAAGAATGTGATTTCACTGACTACTATAAATGTGAAATATACTTAGGCTGTACCAATACAAAAATAGTATCTAGAGTACACTTATTGCTAATCCACTCTGCAATTAAAATCTTAGAATATTTTATGTCCTCATGATACACAAGCAATATCTGGTAATAGACTAAATTTACAAGAGAGCTACCCAATTCTTATTTATGGCACTTGTTTATGTTTCTAGTCTAAGTAACAGTTTTCTTTATGGAATATTTAATCCATGTTTGTGTTTTGACTTTATAATCTATTAGACAAAATTGACTTTTGGCATATTGACTTTTGAAGATAATTTAAAATAGATTATTAGACTTTGAACAACAATTTTAAAGCTACTATGAGTTTATTCAACAAATCACATAGTCCTAACCAAAAATGTGCAAGTATTTATGTGTTATTCTTTTTCAAAATAATATAATCCAAATCCTGTCCATCAAAAAAAAAAAACAGATGTATGAATAAAATGACTTTTGAAATCCTTTTGTGAAAAATGATCTTACCTCCAATAGGAAAGTATTGGTGTCATGATATATAGGTAATTAGACATCCTAGTGGACAGAAACTCTCATGAATTTAACTGCATATTCTTTCTGCCAGCTACTGTATCCTGACTCAGATGAAAACAAAGAGCTGCAGCATTTGATTACAAGGTATACCTCATCAGATAATTTTAAACCAAAGTGAAGTCTTACTTCAGCTTCCTGGAGTTTACTAATGGCAGACCTCGACCCGATGTAATAGTCAATTCCTTTCGAGGCTCCCTCCAGAGTCACACCACGTATTAAAAGGATGATTAAAACTGCATAGGGAAAAAGAGCTGTAAAATATACCACCTGCCAAGAGAAACATCAAAAATTAGTGTTATTTTAAATCATGGTATATAATTGTAGACAAGTAAATATTTTAGCCAGTTCAGGTAGTTAAACTACTGGAGATTTCATAATGTTATTAATAAGTCTGATGATATCCATACCAAAATTGGTGTAATTTCCTATTTCTGTTCTCACTACTCACAAATGATCCATTTCCAAAATCAGTTCGATCCATTAAACAATATTTCCCAGGCTC
Organism: Dasyprocta punctata; assembly: GCA_004363535.1. Classification (NCBI taxonomy): domain Eukaryota; kingdom Metazoa; phylum Chordata; class Mammalia; order Rodentia; family Dasyproctidae; genus Dasyprocta; species Dasyprocta punctata. Next base: position 22,544 of record RJWM01006864.1, on the reverse strand, counting down.
ATATTGTAAATAATACCTAAGCAGTGATAACTTTGTATGGAGACAAAATGTTTTCTTAAAATTTCTTATAGCCAGGCATGGTGGGGCACACCCGTAATCCCAGCACTCAGGAGGCTAAGGCAGAAGGATCACTGTGAGTTAGAGGCCAGTCTGGGCTATAAAGTGAAATTCAAGACCAGCCTGAACTGCATAATGAAACCCTGTCTCAAAAAGACAAAAAAAAATAGCCTTATAGATGTCTGACTGAACCAAATGGAATGTCTCCGTTCAGTATATTATTGTATCAAAGTATAAAGAAAAATTATTTTAAAACCTGCAATGCTTAACACATATTAAATCTCCAAAGAAAAGGAAAATATCTGCTAGTAGATATCCCAATCCCAAGAAAGCTTTATTCAAGTGAATATTTAATACTTGTTATTTAAAGCTCCCCTTATGAGAGTTTGACAGCACACACTCTAGTGTGATGCTTCTGAAAACACGAAGTTCCAGATGAACAGATTGCCTTTGAGGCTGGTTTTTCAATAATGTGGATGGTTTTTTATTCAGAGCTGTCCTGAGTTTGATAATATCCCCAGGGAGATGATTTAAACAAGTTGTCCAGAGACCAATAAAACATAATGGCCTACATAAATGGCCTTTGGTGGACTCTTTCAATATTAACATCAAAAAGGAGCCAAAGCTTTCAGAAATGTGCAACTGGAACATGTTGGGAAGTTTCTGCTGGGTTTGTGATGCTCACGTTTCATTACAATTTAACATTAATTGAATGTGCAAGTAGTTGTACTAGAAATACAAAGTGAATACTCCCAGGATTCTTGTCCTCCACCTTTCAGATAAATTGACGCTAGTAGTTAAAAACACATACGCACACTCCAGTAATCCTAGCTTTTGGGAGGCTCAGGCAGGAGCATTCCTGAAAGTTTGAGGTCAGCCTGGGTTGCATAGTGGGTTCAAGGCTTGCCTGAACTATTTAGCAAGACCCTTTCTTAAAACAAACAAACAAACAAAGACACATTAAGCATTCACTGTTCCTGGTACTGTGAAACCTCTCACAGAGAAAATTTCATGTTTTCTAAATTTGTCATAGTGTTCTCTGAAAGTTTAAAACTAAAACAATAGATAAAATACAATATTTTTCAGACGAGCAGATTCACTGAGAGAGCAGTTTCTGAGTCAATTTTGGACAACTTTGATTTAAGAGAATAGTTGCATAGTTTTTTCACTCTCTCCAGCAAAGGGAATCCTGGTACTATTACTTTATATAACATCAATGTAGAATTTGCACTGGTGGGTCAGAAAATTTGAAAATGTACTCTCAAGTCCTGGAATGCTGAATCAACTATAAGTGTCAGAATTATGAGTAAGGCACAAATTCTGCATTCATTTTTGTTTATTTGTTCTGCTTCTAATGGTAGTAGTAATCCTATTTACTTAAAACTGTGATGCCTACTTAGAAAGCTATTAGTATCTTTAATTGTTACCATTACAGATAAATCATGCATTTGACAATATTTGACATTAAGCTATGATGAAATTGGAAGGCAGTTACATCACTACCTAGTGTGTTTTACTAATTACCTTTCCAGAAGACTTGATTCCTTTAATTAAAGCTGCGCCAACTATGATCCAAGCCAGTAAAAGACACAATGCCAAATACCATACAATTTCTCCAGTCTCATCTATTCCACTTGACCGTCGAAGTGCCACTTTACTGAAACATATAAGCTCTTTTATGAACACAGAACTGTTTGTCTAAACAAATAATTTGTTCTGTAATATGTTTCATGCAAGGGGAAGCTCTATGAATATTGTATGTTGACATCAGTGTTCTGTGAGCCTTTTATTAGTGTATGCTGCTGTATAAATGAACAAAAAACTTCATTAAAAAGTCAAACTCTGAACCTCAGGGATAACCACAGTCAATGTAAACTTCTAAAATCTCTAATAATCCCCCCTACTATGTCAAGCTCCTTTATTTAAAGAAATCAACCTTCAATCGAATGGCTTCATTTGACTCAATACATTATTTTTCTCAAGTTAAAATAATGAATAAAGTATTTTAAATTGTTATTTAAATTATTTTAAGCAAAATATTTAAAATATGTTAAATTATATACAATTATTCTATATTTGTATATATCAACAAACTCAAATGGCCCCATTATTTACAAATTTTTCAGTCTTTCTGTAAAACTCCATGATTTTCATTAGCAATATGCACAGATCTATAATCTTAATTCTTACCTGGATGTTTGGGAACATTTCAATCTTCAAAAACTTTTAAATTTACATTATGGAATATAGTATAGCGGTTCCTTATAAAATTATAAAATAGGTCTACCATATAATCTATCAGTCCAACTATTGGGTATATATCTAAAGAAATGAAATATGTGCATCAAAGATAAATCTGCACTTCCATGTTCTCTGCAGCACTATTTGCAATATCTGAGAAATGGAAACGAAAACAACCTAAGTGTCCATCAACTGATGAATAGATAAAGAAAATACCACACATAATGGGACATTTTCTGTCAATGAAATCTTATCATTTGTGACAACACGGATGGAACTGGAGAGTGTTATTTGAAATGAAATAAGCCAGGCATAGAATAAAAAGTACCACATGATAACATATATACGTGGTTTCTAAAAAAGGTAATCTCATGTAAGTTTAAAGTAAAATAGCGATTACCAGAAGCAGGGGAATTGAGAGAATGGGAATGGGGAATGGTTAATCAGTAGGCACTAAGGTATAGTTAGGTTGGATCAAGAAGTTCTGATGTACTATTACACAGTAGGGTAACTATGATAACTATGTATTATACATTTCAAAAACTACAAGAAAGAATTTTGGGAAATTTTTCACAAAAAAGAAATGTCAAACGTTTAAGGACATAGGTATTTTAAACATAGGTATATTTAAACTGATATAAACATTATATAATATATACACTAATATGCACAAGTTTTATGCTATCAATTAAAATAAATTAAAATGTTTTAAAAGTTACAGAGGGCATTAACATGTGGATGAAGGAGAGTTCACTCAGTATTAGACACAAAGATATTAGGTAAGAGTAATGAGTAGACATAAAGAAGGATGATTTAAAATTAGTAAAATGTAAGTGTAACCTTGAATATCTATTCTTACTATTCAATGGCAATTGTAAGCAAAGTAGATATTGAGGAAATGTTGCCTTAACAATTTTGCCCCCCAATATTACCCATTGTCCAACTGTTTATCATTAAAACTTTTTCTTAGAGTTGAAATGTTTTCTTATAAACAAACTCCTATCATAGAAAGTTCCAAACACATCATTACAGTCTTGCGTCCATTGAACAATCAGCTTATAAAAAACACATTGTTAACAAAGTCCTAGTCTTGCAAATAATTACTGTTCACCTAGGATGCATAAATATCTGAGTAAAATGAAGCATAATCCCCTACAAGTTTCATTTTTCAATTTATGTGAGTTAAGGAAAGGAATGGCCAATATATCATTATCACTTACAAAAATGCTTTTTAATAACATCTGTTTAAGAACTGGATCACTTACTTCCAATACTGTTCACTGGGAAGTTGCCCTGGTTGGTAAATTTCACTGCCATTGATGCATGTAAAATTGTTGGCATCTATCCAGCTCATATTCACTTGAATGTTCTCCCCTGTTCCCACATTTACATCACAGTGAGTGACTGAAAATGATAAAAGAAGAAATACAGAAACAGTTATGCATTTAGTTTTAAATGAATACTTTCTTGGAAAAAAGTTTCAATGATAAAATGTTTAAGCTACTGTCCAAATTGATACATTGTGAAGGTACAGTAAAAATAATTCACAAATAAAACTACTTTCATTCAGTATCTTAAATATTCTCCACTATTAAGCTAAGAGTCAGTATAATGCTGTCTGCCCTTTTAAACTGTAATGGTACTTATAATAATAACAGCTATATAATAACAATTTTTTCACTTGAAGTTTGGTGCTCTAAAGAACTTTTTGTAAGTGGACTTGGCATATCTAATCTACATAGACAAACTGATGCTTTAAAACTTCTCAAAAGTATTAAATCTTTATACTCTGATGTGTAACCTGGCAACAGCCTACAATATTGATGCTACATTATCCCAAAGATTGTCAGTATACTGATATGGGCAAGTTTCTTTGTTTCCTGATGTGCGTAATTCTGTAATTATAGATAGTACTTCTCTCTCTTTATCACTTAGTCTTATCTCTCTCCTGGCCAAGACTTAGGTTTGAAAGATGCTCTCCTCATCATGGTTTTGCATTCCTGGTTCTTCTCAAAAATTCACATTATATTTGCTGTATTTTTGCTTTAGCTAATGACCTATGAACCATTTAAAATTGTACCAAAATTAGTTAGAAAATGATTTAATCCTTGAAGCTTATTTAGAAGAAACGATGTGGAGTTGATAATATTTTAAAAATTAAATCAATGAAATTTACCTATAGGTGATCGGCTACAGTTTCTATCTGACCAAGAAGGAGAACACGTTTTCCACGGCAAAGGACTTTGGAAGGAGGCAAACAAGTAGAAAAGACTATATGCAATTATGACGTTATAATATATTGTCACAAAAATCGATATCAGAACCATTGTAATTCCTACACCTGGAAAAAAGAACAATCAAAATATACTCAAATGAAATGTTTTGCTAATTCATTATATAATTCTGTCTCAATTTTCACAATATCTATTTAAATGATAAAACAGTTTCAAAAAAATGTTTTATTCTTTTTAGAGCAGGGAAATCAGTGATAGAGGGAAATGGTACTCTCCAAGTAGCTTTCTTCCCATTTTAAAAACTATTCTGACAATTGGTTTCCCAAGACAATTCTTCAGTTGATTCTTCAGTTACAAGTCCGAGGAAAAGGACCTCCTTTAGGCAATGAAATTCATGCAAAACCTATATATATATACATATATATATATATTATATATATATTATATATATATATGCCTCTTTTAATGAAGTCTGCAAATTCTTATCACAGTGGGCACACTGGGCATTTTTTTAAGTCAAAACTTACATCTGTTGAAACATTGACCAATACTTAAATCTTCATCTCTAAACTGACATTTTGACAAGGAGAAAATGAAGCCTTTGAATTAACATCTTGAAATGACACAGTAGAGTATTTTCATGAGGATAGGTAAATACAACTCAGTAATTAAGTAACAATCTGAATTTAAACATCCAAAATTTAATTCAGTAGTTTCAAAATGAAGTTTTGTATATCGAATATAATTTCTAAACTTAAGACTAGCTTTTTAAGTAGTTTCTTCAATCTTGCAGTACATTATTCTATTCACTTCATTAGGGATTTATTTTTATGTCACATTGAAAGTTGTCCAAATAGTTTTCAGCACATTCCAAAATGATACTTAATCATTGGAGAATAATACTTTTATGTTTAATAACAACAGAGGCATTTTTCAGCTTTAGCCGTGTCCTAGTCTATTAGGAGCATACAACAAAAAATGGTGACCTGATTTTCAACTTTTCTGAAAGAGGATTTTTATAGGATGTATAAAGGCAGTAAGACAAAGACTGTATATGAAGAACTCAAAAAGCCAGTGTACCAATAAAATAAAAGTTCCTGAAAGTCAGAGCCAATGAAATTAATGCACAACAAACTATGTGCCAAAAGAATTTAAAAATGAAGTAAGGAAAATATATAATGACACTCTTACCAACATCTCTAGTGTCCTTCTGAACCCTTTCCATACATTCAGTCAGGTTAACAAATAAAATTAACATCTGAGTTTCAAATTCTATGGAGTCAAACTATACAGAGAAATAATAAGCAAGATCCTTTGCTTACAATATCAGAATGTTATTTGAATTTTTACTCTTAATTAACAGATAATATTATATTTTTCATGTACACCATGAGTTTCGAAGTATAAATACATTCTGGAATGGGAAAATTTAGCTAATTGACAAATTCATCACCTCACATAGCTATTGTTCCAATTTTAGAATATGTGCTGCTGAAGCTAGCACACAGAGCTATCATTTAATTGTTGGAAACATTTAATAACCACTATGTATTTTCAAGAGCAAAATATGTTGTCATAACTATAGTTACCATTATTTCACTCTTGAATTTATAAACTTGTAGATTATAAGTATTTGGAAATTATTTCTCCTATCTAGCTATAACTTTATATCCTTTGACCAGCACCTCTTCCTTCTATAAAATCACCCCATTCTCTGGTAACAGCCATTCTGTTTTCAGCTTCTATGCAAACAAACATGTCAGAATTTTAAACATTTTCTAACTATGTGGTGAAGACTACTATACACAGACATCAAGCAATAATCGTGATGATGATAACATTTTAATACTAACCTTGAAACAATGGTAAACTTCGCCAAACAAAAATAGGGCCTTGACTAGCAAACTGCCCTAAAGAACATTCCAGAAAAAACAAGGGCAAACCAGCCAAAGCCAGCATAATTGTGTATGGAATCAAGAATGCACCTAGAAAAGGCAAAAAAGAATAAAAGGATTATTACATTTCAAAATATTGTTGGCACTTTGACAACCAGTATAACATTTTTAAAGTCTCCTGATTTTACTGGAGTCAGAAAGTGCTAGGTTCGGTTCTCAAATTTATATTTTCTGTGAGAGAGTAGCTGACTCTCTAAACCCTAGATTTCTCATCTATGAAATGAGGATGATAGCATTACCTAATGAAATTGTTGCAAATATTAAAAACAGTTTAGAAAAGTAAGATATAGGATGTGAAGGTTTACAATCTGTGGAGTTGGAACGGCCTACTTTATTTTTTTTTATTTATTTATTCTTTTTTTTTTTTGCGGCACTGGGGATTGAACTCACAACCTCGCACCTGCCAGGGCAGGCGCTTAAGGCACTGAGCCAAACTCCTGGCCCTGGTTTTTTGAGGCAGGGTCGCACTATGTAACTCAGGCCGGCCTTGCGCTCGCGTTGTAGCCCAAGCTGGCCTCGAACTCACAATGCTCCGCCTACCTCAGCCTCCCGAGTGCTGGGATTAAAGGCGTGCGCCACCACGCCCGGCTTGAACGGCCTACTTTAAAATGCTGCTCTACTATTTATTTTACTAGTTATATGGCCTCAGGTAATTTACCTAACTCCTGAACCTTCTGTTCCTCATAAAGGAGGACAATAATACAAACTCATCAGTTTCTGGTAAGAGTTCAAATACTAGGCCTATGTGAAAACACTTGGCAACTTGCCAGGCACATGCCACATGTTCAGTGTTAATTTCCTCTCCTTCCTTTAAAAACAGTGGTCAATTTTTAAGACTGAGGGTCAAAATACTAAACGCAGTGCAGAGTAGAAGTTATTGCAATTACATTCATTAACTTCCAAATACTTAAAGACTACTCAATGTGAATAAGAATGTAGTAGTTTTGATAGAATAATCTGAAACTTCCAGGCATGCTCATACCTAACTTTCAATTTCAGAGGGACCAATTCTCCTTCCTCTTGCTTCATCCAGTCCCCTCTCCTTTAAATTAAACTTTTATCATTGGTCATTTTTTCTGTGCACTCTTAGGCTCATTGAAACCCTTAGCAGATTAAAAATTGAAGCAGGAACAGAATTTTAAACATATTAATCTAATTTCTGAAAGTCTTGACAAAGTTTAATAAAAGTGATGTGTGAATTAGATAAAAGATGTGGATTACGTATGTTTCATTTACTCATATTAAGGTTTTCCTCAAGTATATTTCATATTATGGTACTGTAACACTGTATCTAGGAATTTTATGTCTTCCAACCCTTAAAATAGATTTGTTATATATCCGTATTTAAGTGGCTTTGCTTGAATGTTAACCTTAGAAGAAGTGATTAGACCATAGAGAAAAAAAAATGTGTGTACAGATGTCGCAATATAAATACCATCATTATTATGACTAATAGGAGTATAAGTACTACCAATTATTAATAAGAAGAAAAATAACACAAAATATCTCTACCTATCTATTACTATAAACAAAGGTTTATTAGCCCAGAGTCGGGAGGTATTTTGAAAAAGATGATTGTTCTATTCATTGTTACATATTGGGTATTACCCACAATATTATTTCACTATTAATAATAACCATAATTGACAAATGGTTAATACAATTTAGTGGCCAAGGATGACATTAAACCTTAACATGGTGTGGCGCTTTTTTTTCATAAACTACTAAAAGAATCTACAAATACAAATGTTTCCAGATTTTAACGGTAGTTTTTCAAACCGGACCACTTTTTTAAACCCAATCATAGTTGGTGAATTTGAATTTCTTGTTCCTCTTCTTGAAGAATGACACAACAATTTTGAAAACCTAGATTATCTATTACCTATTACATAAT
>RJWM01006864.1:0-14063 GCA_004363535.1 Dasyprocta punctata | reverse complement strand
AGGAATAAGAAATTTTTGTTTCTAAATATGAGAACAAGTGATTTGAAAGAAGTCTAAGTGCTTCCTTTCAAATCAAAACTTCGAACATAGACATCAGAAATGATTGTGATTTCTATCTCATTTTTCAGCTAAAACTTACACTACACCCATTACTGAATGAGTTACATCCTGTAAGTAAAAGTAAATAAAATATGCTGCAAGCGAAAAGTTGCTGCAACATTACTAGTGGATTGTGTAATTCATTTTATTTCTCTCAGTACGTCACCTCAGTTATTTTTCCCCTTGTTTTTATAGAACCTACCTTATTGACTACAATGTACAACAGGATTATTTTGTAAGAACAAAAAACCTAGCCTCGAACTAAACTCTATTGTATTTTAAGGGGATTTTCTATGTGGTCAATCCACTTTGGGATATACACCACTTAAAATATTAAATTTTTAATTATTTCTTTCCACACTTAAATATACCAAAATATAATGCCTACTCTAGTAAATCAAACAATTTATGTGAATTTCTTAATAGAGCTACATTTACCTGCTTTCCCCTTGGATTTATCTATATATTAAACAAAGTACCACTTGAGTCTGAACAGATTATCACAGGAACATGCATAAATTTTTAAAGTCCTAGTTGAAGATTTCATAGGATATCAAATCAGAAGCCCTAAAGTGCTAAGTATAAAGCTTTTATGAAGTTTATATATGGAAATTTTTTGACATCCGATTCCTAAGTGAGGTAATAGTTTACAGTTTAATAATAAATGTAGTATCCTTGCTTCTCCTCCTCCACTGTATACCTTTCTTTAGCTCCCAAAATATCCTCGGAGACCATATGGTACCCCAAGTATTACTAGAGGAAAATGCAAAAAGCCAAGAGATTACCTCCACCATTGCTGTAGGTCAGATATGGGAATCTCCATACATTTCCCAATCCCACTGCATATCCGATCATAGATAGAAGATAATCCGATTTTTTTGACCAGTTACCACGGTCCTGATTCTCATCATTTCTGTCAGCGTGTAAATCCTTAGATACACTTGCCACTTTCTAGGGAGAAGAAAATAACAACATACTGTCTTTCCACTATCACAAACCCCAAAGAAGCAAATTTCACAGAAAGGGAAGAGGAGAGAGAATGAAGCCTGAACACTCTATCTAAGAGGAAAGAACCTGAAATTGGGGATGTTTCTGCTTATAGACACATAACTGTTTCTTGAAATAAACATTTCTATTGGCAAATATTTTTACTATCTCTTCATCTGAGACCACCAAAATGTTAAAGAAAAGGTTAAATGTTGCACCAACATGAAGGGCAAGCAAAAGTGGACAAATCAGTTTTCAAATACAAAAATTTGAATGATGAATTAGGAAAAATCAACACACTTAAGATTGTAACAGATCTTTGAGAAGAAGGATAAAATGTACCTTCTACTGGAGTAAAAATATAATTATACAGTCCTTTTCTTATGTGCTGAGACTTTTGGATGTTTGGGATTAAGGGACGTTTAACTGTACTCCCTGTGTTGGAGCAAAATAAATCCTTTTCCAAAAACCACAGAATCATATATAGAGGTAAATTTTCTTGTTCCATCAGGTAAAGCAGCTCTCACTCCAATTCTGGAGGTGGGAGGAGAGGGCTTCTCTCCCAATCCATCAGCTGCTTTGGGGGGTGGAAGTTTCCTCAGGTGAGGTAAGAACAGTGTACTTTTGTGTCTCTCTGCAGCATATGGGCAAAGTCTGCAGAAGAACAGAGAACGGGATTTTGTGCGTACCCACAGAGCAAGGCTGAGATGACCCTAAGTCACCTAGCTCCTAAAATAAGAGCTACTCTCCTTTTCCTCTACTCTATGGGGTCATTTTAGGCACACTTGAAAATAGTTAAGCAGAAATTTGAACAGGGAGCAGCCACAGGAAGCAAAAAAGAGAGACTAACCCTCCCTCTTAAGCGTCCTCTTCTTGGGCCCTGCACACCTCCAGCAGCTCCCAGACCCCTACCTCCTAGTCCCCTACCTCCTTTCCCTTGCACTTGAAGAAGCCCGGGCACTTCAATTTGTCCATGGTTCACTGACTCTCTCTGCTTGCTCCACCTTGCCTCTCCTCACGGTCTGGCTGAGCTTGACCGGTGGCAGGTGCACACTCCTCCGTTGTTACCGGTCAGAATGAGCCACCTTGCCTAGGGGTGGAACTATTTATGGAGGAAAGTTCTCCCTTCCCCCCTCCCGGAGCCCAGTCGTGTCAATTACAGGAAGGGACCAAAGTGAGGCTCTGGTTTTTCCCCAGGTAATCCTGCATGTAGTAATTCCCTGCCTCGGCCCCAGGAAAGGGCTGGGCTGTGAAGGAGTGGAGCAGCCAGAGCCCAGATGACTGACAGCCTTTGACTCAGAGCTGTTAAGCTGCCTTAGGAATCTTGTCTCCTTTCCTGGATTTCCCACTTCCTTCTCACCTTGCCTCTCAGTGTAATCTCTGTCCTGAGGCCAAGTGATGATCTCCCCTGGTGCTGGAGGTAGAATGGACACAGTTCGTGGAGTCTGTTCTGCTCACCAAGATTCCTCTGCACACACCATGCTGTCCTAGGCCCATTTCCCAAAGTTTTGCCCCTCATTAGAAATGCTACTCCCAAAAGGAAAGCCCCTGAATCGGGTACCTTGAAAAGCAACCAGTTAAGATAATGTTACTCAGCTGGCTCTGCCTGAAAAGACCAACTCTGAGTCGACGTCTCAGGCTTTTTTCTCAGGCTTCAGGACAGTTTTGTCTTTTACAAGGATTGCTTTGTGTAGTATTTCAAAGAAGCCAAATACAAACAAATTATTGAGCAGGTTTATAGGAAATTCTAACCCTAACAAAGGATTGTACTCTGCAAGAATGTTGAGATTCAGAAAGTAAACTAAAGAAACATCCCAACTTGACCATGGAAGAAATATTCATTATAGTTCTGTTTACCTATGTAGCACATTTTCATGAAATGCTCAAAGAATTTAAACACAATCTATGCAGTAATAGATGGTAGTGATTCTATGAAAAATAATATAAATCCATGCACACAGAAGAATCAGCAGGGAAGCAAATACTATATCTTATGTATAGTTCCTTTGTTGCCTACTGGATGACAAGAACTTTCCATTTGCAATAGAATAATGCCTTCAGGAATCTAGGCAGGTAGAAGAAAACTCATAAAGGAATTATGGGAGGTTGTAAGAAGAAAGTATCAGTAAGTTTCATTTAACTAGGTCTTGAATATTAATACAGACTGGTCCGTTGGGGAAAAGAGGGGAAAGGAAAGAAGGGAAAGAGGAAGGAAAGGAGAGGAGAAGAGAAAGAGAGAGAGAGACCTATTGACATGTGAAGGAATTATTAGCCTGTCATTTTAGACACAGAAGAGAGGGTAGAGTGAAGGATTTATAAACCTATTTATAAAAGCACGAGCTAAGAAACAAATCCAATAATAGCTGTCAAACTATCAAGGTCCCATAGAAAGGACAGGAACCCACCATGGACCACTTTAAACAGTTGGTAACTGAGGGAATGGAAAGAGAATAGGAACACTAGGGATAGAAAGACTGAGGATGGAAACATCAAGTTTGTAGTAGGTAGAGGGGAAAATCAGCAATTTTCCCAGCCCATTATACAGTGGCGAAACTTCAATTCCCATTCAGATTGGAGACCTTGAGGATAATATTTGAGGTAAAAGGCATTCTAGAGAATGTACTTTTCTGTTTGATGGGGTGTTATTCCCACTGCTACACATGGCTTTTCAGGCCATGGTCATTGCCTGCCACTTATCATCTTTTGCTGTTCTTCATCTCAAACTATCTTGTGTTTCCTGTCCTGTATATGTTGTTTCTCTCCTCTGTGCCTTTGCCCACGCCATTTCTTCTGAAAATTCTCATCCTCCTCTTAATTTGGCTAAGTCCTACTCATCCTTCATGAGTCTGCTTAACTGTCACCTTCCCAGGTCTGTTCCTCCTGTATTACCACACGCCAGGTTTTGATGCTTCTCTTCTGTATTCTTATGCTACCTTCTATTCTTTCTACATTGAGTAAATTATTTTCTCAGAGTCCTCTAGACTGTGAGTTCTTTGAAGGCAGAAGGCTATTTATAAAGATTTTTTTAAAATAAAAATTGTGCGTATTAACAGGTTACCACATAATGTTCATAACATATATACATTTAAATGTTAAAATCAGGTTAAACCTACTTATCTCTCCAAATATTACTTCTTTGTGGTGAAAACTTTAAAAATCATTTCTTCTAGCTTTTTGAAATACACAGTATATAATTATTATCTATAGTCACCATAATGTTCACTAGTGCTCCAGAATTTCTTGCTCTTATCCAGTTGTAACTTAGCAAAAATTTATCAATCCATCCTCTTCCCTGCCCCTAGTAATCACTATTCTATTGTCAAATTTTATGAGGTCAACTATTTTAAAATAATAAAATATTTTTCTTTCTGTGCCTGACTTATTTCACCTCATGTATTGATCTCCAGTTCCATCCACGTTGCCACAAATGACAGGATTTTATTCTTTTTCTGACTGAATGATATCCCACGGTGTATAAGTACTACATTTTCTTTATTTGTTCATCAGATGGTGAACATTTAGGTTGCTTCCATTTCTTGGCTATCATGAATAGTGCAGTAATAAAGACAGGAGTACAAATGTCTCTTTGACATACTAGTTTCTTTTCCTTTGGATATATTCCTAGTAGTGGGAAAGCTGGATCATATTATAGTCCCATATTTTATTTATCAAGGAACCCAGGGAGATTATCTTAATACTTTTTATATTCCAAGAACCTAGCTCAGAACCTTATGCAGAACAGGCACTCAGTAAATATCATGAGAACATTTGAATCACACTATTTAATGACTTTGCTGTCAAAAAAAAGGACATGAGATCTAGAATTCACTTCCCAGATATCATGTAATACCAGAAGACTGTTTTCTCCTCTAACTTTTTAATTAATGAGCAAATTGGTTGGTGATTTTTATTTAGAAACTGAAAGAAGTATAGAAGTTGAGTGGGCAAAAGAAAGAATTACATGTACTCGATCACAAGAAAATGAATGAGTTGGTGTAGGACATCATGAAAAGAGTCTTCTAATTTTTGGAGTAACAAGAAATAAGGCTGGAGGGAGAAAGTGTGGCCATTTATGGGTTTTTCAATACAGGCCCGAGCTATAGCCTGATAGTCTATAATAAAGTGATGGTTAACTTGATAATAACACATGATAAGCTGTACTTTAATTGTGCAAAAACATCTTAAAATTATAATTAGTGACCCCATTTACTGTTGTACAATGCTGGACTTTTAACTATAGGCCACCTCTTCCCTGACAAACACTGAACCATAAATCTGATTATAATTCTTTTAAAAACAACTGCATTTTCAGTAATATGGAGATGTATTTAGAAATCAGTCATCAGCAACTAAAAATCAACTTGTAACTATGATTTTGTTCAGGAAAAGCAGTTAAAAATTAGTTCAATTGTTACATCCCACAGGTTTTCCACATTTACATTATTAACCACACAAGTACCTTCAATCTTATTTTTAGTGACCAGGGGACACATTACCTAAAACTTTTCTTTTAAATATTTGAATGTGGAGAATTTGTCAGATGAGAAGGCATTTGAACACTCTCACGAAAACTAAAGCCTTAGTGAGCAATCACATTGTTTTCTACTGCCTCTCACAAGAACTCCTTTAAATTCACCAGCTGAATGTCTGAAAGAATACCACCAGTCTACATTAAAAATAAATACTGTAATATATTTTTTAAATCCTGATGATAGTAAATGTGTATACATGAATTATGTCTTTACAGTTTCAGTATCAGACATTAATAAATTGCTAGACTCTACTCTGTCACAACATTAATGAATTATTTCTGAAATGTTTCTTTCATTTCTAAAAAGCAACACTTATTTAAAAGAGAAGTTGGGGGTGGGGGTAAAGTTCTGTGGTAGAATTCTTGTCTTAAATGTGCAAGGCCTGAGGTCTGACCCCTAGCACAGGAGGAGAAAAACTAATCACATAGTTACTTTTGTTTCTGATCAATAATTTCATACTGTCTTTTCTAAAGCAAGGCAATTGAACCTGTTAAATTCCATAATTCGTTTTACATTGGCTAGAGCATACCATGGAGCTTTTCTTTGAAGTATTAACTTTACACTGGGGTGTGAAATGCACACCAAAAATGCACAAATCATAGGTATACAGTTTAATGCATTTTAAAAAATGTAATCCTCTTGAACAACTGGCAACAAGTTCAAGAAACAACACTACCAGAACTCTAGAAGACCCTTCATTGCCTCCCAAAGTTTAACCCCTATCTTAAGTTTAAATACCATATTTTTGGATTTTAATAAAGGGAATATTATGATACAAACAATTTTGTGTCTGACAACATTCGACTCAGTATTGTTTTGGATATACTACCATATTTCTATATATACCTGTAGGTCATCTATTATCATATCATATAGTTTTACAATGAATGAATTCATCACTACCAATATACTATTTAGTTAGCGATTTTAATGATGGACATTTAAACTATATCCAGTTTGGAACGATTTTTAATAGTATCAGTATGAATTTTTTTGTAAAATGCCTTGCCTAAGTTTTACTGTCAGGTATAGACCTAAAGTGAAATTTCTAGATCATAGAATTTAAATTCAGCTTTAGTGGATGTTACCAATTGCTCTTTCAATTTATTTTTTCATCAACACTACCATGCACATTTTTAAATGCACCAAGGAATGGCCTACAGAAAGAAAAGAAGGAAGTGGGAGGAAAAGAGTAGGGAGCTTGATGGAAAAAGAAGAGGAGCAGATGTACTGAGCTAGGTATTGTGATAAGTGCCCTATATTTATTGTAGAATTCCTTAGAGGTAGCACCTATTACAATCCTCATTTTACTAATGAAGTAACAGAGACTCAGAGATGTTAAATGACTTGCTCAAACTCAAACAACTAGTCAGTGACAGATTTGAATTCTGAATTCAAATTCAGGCTATCTGACCCTAAAACTGAGGTTATTAAACCACTTGACTGTAAGAAACTAAAGACAGCAAGTTACAAAATGTTTTGTGGCATTCCTGCTGCCTAGGGCTTGATATCTCATATACATCAATAAAAACATGAAATAATTAGGCATTATTTGAACCTCCATACCCTGTAGAATGCTATGCATGGATGAACTTTTGTTAAAACCTCCTGTCTTAGTTACTTTCTCTTCACGGAGACACAACACCTGACACTACAATCGTAAAGAGTAAAGGTTTACTTTGGCTCACAGTTTGTAGAGCTTTCAATCCACAGTGCACTGAATCCATGGCAGATGGATATGGCAGAGGAGAAACATGCCAGAGGGAAGCAGGGAGATATCAAGGGAGGAGTGAGGGAGATACTCTCTTCCCAGGCCATGCCTCCAGTGACCCACCTCCTCCCACCAGGTTTCAATTTCCAACATCACATTTCTTTTTTCATTCTCTCTCTCTCTCTTTTTTTCTTTTTGAGACAGGGTCTCATTATGTAGTTCAGGCTGGC
The DNA here is from genome assembly GCA_004363535.1 of Dasyprocta punctata. NCBI lineage: Eukaryota > Metazoa > Chordata > Mammalia > Rodentia > Dasyproctidae > Dasyprocta > Dasyprocta punctata. The sequence goes on along the minus strand of RJWM01006864.1, from coordinate 6,504 downwards.
CTTGGGCTCACTATGTATCCCAGGTCGACCTTGACCTAATTTGGCCTTTGGGTTACTTTTACAAAGATATAAGAATTTTCTCTCCCAGTTTAGAGAAGGATTTTCTTCAGTATATAAATAATCATTCTTTTTATAACACTGAAATATTGAATATATAGTCACTAGAGGTACTCTTTAAATTATTAATATTAATGAATAAATATTTTAATTTGATCTAGTTATATATTAAAATGATGCATTAAAAGAGGAAAATACTTAGCCTTCACCCTGGATACACTAGTATTTTTTTCTTTTAAATACACTGCTTTAAAGTATGCTTGTTACTGGTTTGCATACACAATAATGAACTTTGATAAGACTATGTGACATAGCTTTTAAATATCAGTCTTTTCAGAGAAATGAGAGCCTAATCCTTTGCTTTCACACCTAAAGAAATCATTCACTTCATATTATCCATAGAATAATTATTCTTGTTAACTTCTTAAAAGTAAACATAGACATAATTTCATTCTGGAACCTAGCTAAAGTCCACCTACAGTCCTATGAGGTCATAAAATCAAAGAGTAGTTATGTTAATACTGTCTTTGCGTACAGGCATTTTCAAAATCTTTTTCTAATCAAAGTTAAACTATACCACTACTTGTTCTAAAAAAGTAGAAAAGTAAGTGCTACAAACAAAACCAACCATGTGTATAATATTTATTTTTCCTTGCTTGGCTGAAGCTCTTTAATGTGAAAGTAACATTCAGTAGAATGTCTAAATGTGAATATTATTTTGCAATTCTTTTCTACTTTGTCAAAGACAGCGATGCTAAAAGTGATATCTGAAGGGTTTTCTGAGGCTATTTCATCCATGCACTTTCTTTTATTATTGAATATCATGGCAACTGATTTCTTTGTATTTTATTACCATCAAATAAAATTGCCCTAACAATAACAATCTGACTGTCTATAATAATACTAATAACCATCACCTAAATAACAGCTGTACATTCTTGAGTAACTACTATATATTATGCTCTCTATATGTGTTACTTGCAATCATTGTAACAACTCTTCCAAACAATCACTGATATTATCCCCATTTTTGTAGGTAAACCAACAGGCATAGAGAATAAAAATAACTTGTCCAAAGTCATCCAACTTAAAAATGTAGGAGCTCGTTTTCAGATACACTGGTGTTAACAAAATTTAAGATTTCCTCAGTTATAATATTATGGGGATGCTCTTTCCCTGCTCAGCCTTTCTTATTTATTACTTATTTGGCTCTTCTCAATATTCTTCCTTCTTATTGTTTACTTCTATTTCTCCCCTCTTTATCCCAATCCTGCCACACTTAGTCCTTATAAACTGTTTTCCTTTTCTTAGTAGGTTTCCCTCCCCTCCCCTTTCAGTCAGTCTCTTCTTAAAACACAAACAAAGAGTAATTAGTTTGCACCGCTATCCTGAACTGATAACACCTGCCAGATATCTCAGTGCTGCACTATAGGGATTTCTCTCAGGAGACTGCTCAGTGGATGATGGGTGATTCTGTACATAAAACAATTGGACACGTTTCAGAGGCTTTCCTACACACAATCAGAGATTAGTTTATAAAACCAGCACTAGGGTCTCTGCCAATAACTGCGAAGGGATGAATTGCAAATAAAGTAGAGTCCCATTCTTTAATCAGTATTCATGTAGTTATTAACATCAGTAGGGTACAGCCATCAGTTACTGGTGCTCAGAATGTCAGGCTACCATGAGCCTGGGCTATTGGAATACTGTTGTTTTCCAGCTTGGTAGTGGTGATACACCTGTCCTGTAATTATACAACACTCCTAATGCCTCAGTGTGGGTTATAGCCTGACTCATTTGTTTAGATATTTCATGTCTAGAAATGAAAAAAACCTATGTGATTAATACTCACTGGGAAATATTATTTAAAAATACATAGAAATTAAAACATAGCTTCTTACATAACACCTTTCTGTTAAATACTGCTACCAACATGAGTTTCACATTCCAATAAAGTACACAGTTTAAAGTAAGTGCAGTGTGTATTAGTCCTATTTTCCAAATAGCTAAGAATAAAGGCAAATTACAGCTACATAACTTCTTGATGAAAAGAAATCTATGACTCCAAACAAATAACAATTTATCCTGGCATAGGTATCAAATCCTATTGCTACTGACTAGAATATTCTTTAGGGAATTTTTAAAAACACCTATATTGATATTGATTTCTAATTACTACCTTACTAGGTTGTGTTCACCTTTTTCCCACACCCTGAAAATACCTCAGGCATATTACCTAGCTTTGTGGTCACTTTTAGGTATTAAAAAATTCAAATAACCTTTATTTCTTTCAACCCACCTTCCTGCTCTTATCAGTCTCAAGCGACCACTGTGACACTCTGTTCTTCTAGGAGAGTGATGGAGAACCTTTTAGAGTTTTCAATGATACAAACAGCCTTCTGTGGCACATGAGCTATAGGTTTGCCATCACCATTCTAGGAGATTGATAATTGTGATTTTCTATAACACAGTAGGGACAATCATTTGTGATATGTTTCAAAATTACTACAAAAGTGCAAAAGTTCCCAACACACAAAAATGGTAAATGTTGGAGGAGATGGAATTACTTATTAATCTGATCTGATCATTACATACTGTATGAAGAAATCAACTGATCATACTGTGCCCCATAAATACCTACAAATATCATGTATAAATGAAAAAGTATAAAGAAACAGTCCAGCTATTCTAACACATTTTAATTCAAGACCAGTTTACAGTCATCTCTCCTCCTCCTCCACAGTCCTGCTAGACTTCCCCTCGAATAACTTGGGGTGGCAAAGAAATACAACCTGCTCTTTCATTCCTCCCCTGTCTTTCAGAGTCCCTTTCTCTCCTGCTGGGTTGGAGTTAGGAAGAGTGTAACCTGCACTCAGCTGTCACTACTTTTCTGGCTATGGATGGTTAGTCATCAATACCTTCTATATGATAGGTATTTAAATCATGGATGCATGAGAGGTCTTCTGGAACTGTATGAAAAGGTGACTTCCCCAGAATCGTTCTCTGCAACTTCTTCCAAGCTCCCCTCAGCTTCCTCCTCTAGTAGTTCTCCACAGTGCTGCTAGTTTCTAGGAAAACCTTTATTAATGGGCAGACCTTTTGGTAACAGACTAACAAGGATACTCAAGCCTAGCTACCTTTGGTGACATTCATTTGACCAGTGGAAAATGCATTTGTACTTTCTATGTCAAATCAGGAGTTCAGTCTGTTCTGTTGACATTTCCCTTCTTTACTCTGTCATCTTTCTTCTACTATTCTCTCATGTGCTATAAGAGTCACAAAGAATAGGTACAAGAGTTCATGAGATAGCCAGAGGTTAAAACAAAAAAATATGCCATTATCTCATGTTTTCCAGGCCCTGCAATTTCTGGCAAGCAGTTATCTTGGAGTCTCCTCCATTATTGGTTTTAGAGCATTTTTTCTCTCTCTTTAAGAAGAAAGGGGAAAACTATAACATTTCACATATATAACTTTTCCTATATATTTTTTCACATAATCTTCCCAAAGCTCTGAAATAGGTAGCAAAGGTGTCACTAATGCTATTTTACAAGAGAAAAACCTAAAGCATTAAGAAGTATAAGACTTTCCAAGGTATAGTGTTTTCAAAGTTCCCCTATGTGAATGGCAAAGCCAAGCATAAACTCTAGTTCCCTGATTCCAGGCCCATACATTTTGCTACAGCCCCACTCTAAAACTGCCTTCAGGGCTTCTGCCTCATACTTCTAACTAAACTAACAAGAAGACTTTCAGAATCTCTGCAATGAAATCTCCTTGGGAAGGTTTTGTTCAAGGCATAGAAGTCATTCAGAATCTCATCCTGTTTTATTAAAGGCAGGTTTTGGCAAAGATAGGGCTACCTGATAGGTGCTGTGGGGAAGAAGCTTGCAGTCTTTCTTAGAAGGTTAATAGAGCCTTAAATAAGACAATGAGTAATCAAGCAGTAAAATTAAGTACAGATAATGTTCAGATGATTGAAATAACTGGAGAAAACTTCACAGGTTTAGGAAAAGTCCTGACCGAAAAGATTAGTGTTAAGGCTATCATCAGGCAAGAATGAAAATAAAAGAGCATAATACCAGTAAGATTATAAACCAAACTTTCTGGTGGGATAGTGATAGAAGAAATCATTGACTCATTGCAGTTGTATTACCAAACTTCAAGATTCAAGGAAGGACATTGCATTATTCACCACTGTGTGCCCATTGCCTTTAAAGAGATCGAGAACATACCAGACTCAATAAATACTTGTTGTTTGGTGAGCATAAGAACACATACATTTGAATCTGGATTTTTTCTTGTAGGTAAGAGACAACCTTCACAGTTGTTATCAAGAAAAGAATCACTTGAGACTTTCCTAAGGCAGTTGTCTTATTTCACTCTCTGCTGAGAAAATAGAATAATATATAATGAATAAATTATAAACAAAAGAAGCCTATTTAGTTAGTGATTCCAGAGGCTGGGAAGTCCAAAGGAATGGCACTGGCATCTGGAAAAAGCCTTTGTTCTGTGTCACAATGATAGAAGAGCAAGCAAGCATCTATAAGGCAGATAATCAGGTAGAATGAATCTTTTTAATCAGCAATCCACTCCCAGAGATAATGGTATTACTCCACTCATGAGGGCAGTGCCCTTGTGAACTAATCATCTCCTAACATGGTTTTAGCTTACAGTGGCAATTAAATTTCCACATGAGTTTTAGAGGAGACTTTCAAGCCATACCACTGCCTTTAACATTATTTCAAATTTTATTTGGCAACCAGTCTCATTTTACATCCTTATTCTATCTAATGCTATCTCAAAGTAGGTAGAGGCAAACTTCAGGGTCAACAGATGAGATAAACCTGAAAAATGACAAAAGAAACACTCATTTCTATTTCTTTGGCTGTCATGAGAATTGAAATTTATTGTAGTATTTGTGTAATATTTTGTGGTTTGAAAATTTAGATTTGCATTCATTTTGATAGTTCACAAGACTGTCATAAGTTTGTATCAATTTTGGAAGTAGCTGAACTTGGTAACACATGCTGCAGTGTATACTCTAGGAGATTGAAGCAAGAGGATCACAAGCGGAAATATATGCACAAATATATTGAGAAAAGTCTTAAAGAAATTATGCCAAAATAGTGAAAGAGTTTTCTTCAGATGAGATTTTAAATAATTTATATGTATTTTTTAAAATCAGAGACAAAGTTATTCTTCACGAGTTTATTTTCATCTATATTTGATCTTCTCGCCCCTTTTACAGAGGCAAAAAAAATGAAAGAGGATAGGGAAATAGAAATGATAATGAAGTCAATGCAATGGAGGAACATACTAGTAAATATTTATAAACTATGTCTTAGATACCTTAAACCCATTCTTGGAATAATCCTGTAGATTGTTCTTTTTTTATTATTTAATGTTCTTACACCAGTAGGGTTGTCCATATAAATAACAGAAAACAAAAATCAAATACCAAGAAGCACTGAAATAATACAGCTACCCTCTGCTTTCTGATGTCCCAGGGAGAAAGAATAGTGTGTGTAGCTCTAGAATATGTTAGAGTCCTAGTCTGCATGTATAGTCTGTATACTGCCCTTAATATTGTCCCAAATTTTAAAACAAGTAAATAAAGTAAATGGAGTCTAGAAACTTTGACTATTTACTGTACTTCCCCTCAACTTTTTGGTAAGTGGAATATTAGGAAACAAGGCTCCTAACTTCAAGTGAGCACTGCTTTCTGGGTAGTAAGTTGCAGTAATTGTGGGATGAAAATAAGTAGGTATCATTCTTATATATTTGGGAGTGTGAAGGCTCCCAAATATAACATTCAAGTTAATGTCAGGGTAGTGAGCAAATTTTGTTAAATTTTGTTAAAAATTTTATGTACCATTTTTTGTATCTAGTATTATATTTTGATCAATATCTTATGTCAACATCATTTAAAATTGTTTCATAGGATCCTATCACATGGGTATAGCATAACTTGTTTGATCTACTGTTAGTAAGTTAGAATTATTTCAATTTCTTATTATAATAAATAATATTTAGGCAACCATCTTTCCCATAAATTACTATGGATTATTCCCTCATGCAACTTTCCTATAAGTGTGATTATAAATGAAAAGGAATGACTATTTTAATGTTTAAGATACATTGCTAAAATTACCATCCACAGTTGTGCCAGCTCACACTACCGCCAGAAATATACTGGAGTGCTTTGACAATTCTTGATACATGACAACTATGAGACAATATTTTCAGTATGGTTTGGGAGCCCTGACACTCCCAAATATATAAGAATGATACCTACTTATTTCCATCCCACAATTACTGCAACTTACTACCCATGATCAGAAAGATTCTCTATGTATGTCTATGGATCTTTATGGAAAGTGACTTTTTTTTTTTTTTTTTTTTTTTTTTTTTTTTTTTTTTTTTTTTTTTTTTTTTTTTTTTTTTTTTTTT
>RJWM01006863.1:0-81648 GCA_004363535.1 Dasyprocta punctata | reverse complement strand
TTTAATCCCAGCACTCGGGAGGCTGAGGTAGGCGGAGCGTTGTGAGTTCGAGGCCGGCTTGGGCTACAACGCAAGCGTAAGGCCGGCCTGAGCTACATAGTGCGACCCTACCTCAAAAAACCAGGGCTGGGTGTTTGGCTCAGTGCCTTAAGCGCCTGCCCTGGCAGGCGCGAGGTTGTGAGTTCAATCCCCGGTGCCGAGAAAAAAAAAAAAAAAAAAAAAAAAAAAGAAATATATTGGCAGGACAAAATATAGAACGCACTTGCTTTTGTTTTGCCCATGTCTGCTTGTTTGTTCATTTGTTTGAGACAGGGTAGTTCCAGCTGACCTTGAACTCTTGTAGCCTAGGATGGCCTTGAATTCACAGTGATCCTCCTGCCTCAGCCTCTCGAGCCCTAGGATCACAGGTGTGAGCCACCATGCCTTGCTGCCCATGTCTTTTTGTGTCAGGCCTTTGGAGTGGGCTGGTCAGTGGTAGGCATTGAATTCACTTCTTCAGCAAGGAGAAGATTGGAAGGTGGCAGTTCCAGTCGGGTTCTGAAGCCTGGAAGGAGGTGAGAAAACCTTGGGGTTGGGGGGGAAATTCAGTTGTCTTTTATTAACTCAGACATTAAAGAGATTTGCAAACTGCAGGGAAAGACCACAGAAGAGGCTCTTCAGTGTCAGGCCAGAATTGGATCCTTATCGTCTTTCTGGTGCCTGTGTTACTTACTTTGGGGACAGGATGGCTTTTGTACTTTGTTCTGTTTGGATGGCTGCTTGCACCGACCAACAGCTGTTAGGTGCTTCTGGCTGCTGCCTGTGGCACAGCTTTACAAGGAGCTGCCCGCCCCCTTCCTGTGCACGCCCAATGGTGCCTCTTTATGGTCAAGAGTACCAGATACATATAGTGAGGTTTGCGTTTTGAGTTTTAACTTTAGAATGGAAGTTATAATTATTAACTCTTACTCTGTCACAAGTTAGGTATGTTGGGGGCTTACAAAGCAACAGAATACAGAGTTTTGGCATCAGTGGACTTCAGGTACTCACTGTCCTTATTTCAACAGTGAGTCCAGTACCCTTTGAATTGAGGGAGGTGTGCTGTACTCATTCTGTGTGGGCAAGATGTAGCGTGGGCTCCTCACTGTGTCTCCTGCCCCTGAGGCGGATCTCCTGCTGCAGAGTCTTTCTCTCATGCACGTTTATGTTCAGAGGCTGCTCTTCCTCCCAGCTCATGCTTCCCATGCAGCCCCAGGAAAAGTTGATCTGCCTGGCGCACTTCTGTGGTTAGGAATTCAGATTTAACTTTCCCTGTGACTCACAGACATGATTCCTTGAATTAGAGCTCTTTAACAGGAAGGCCTTGGCATTTGTTTCCTCCATTTAATTTGTGATTGAGATAACAGAGTTTCTTTGTAATAATGGTGTTTAGATTCAACCAGAGTATTTGATTTTTATTTCAAACAAAGCTTCAAACTAGGCATGCTGATGGAGGCCTATAATTGCAGTGCTCTGGGAGACTAAGGCAGGACGGTTACACCTTCAAGCCAGAATTTGGGCAATTTGGTAATTGAGAACCTTGTCTCAAAAAATAAGCTGGGTGTTTTGCTTCACACTTGTAATCTGAGCACTCTGGGAAATTGAGGCAGGAAGATTGAACATTTGAGACCAACCTGTGTACTGTAGTGATCTCTGTCTCTGTCTCTTTTTCTCAGACAGTCTCTCTTTTTCTCAGAGAGACTGTGTAAAGACTGGCCTTGAACTCAGTAGGTAGCCCAGGCTGGCCTTGAACTCACAGTGATCCTCCTGTATCAGCCTCCCAAGTGCTAGGATTATAGATGTACACTACCATATCTAGCTTTAGTGATTTTTTGAGACCTTGTCAAAATAAATGTGGAAAGGGCTGAGGGTGACCTCAGTGTGAGGGGTCTGGCCTCAATCCCCAGTACCACAATGAATGAATGAATTTTTTTGTGCGTGCCAAGAATCGAACTCATGACCTTGTGCCTGCCAGGCAGGCAGTGTGCCGCTGAGCTATATCCCCGGCCCATGAATGAATTTTTTTTACAAATAAAGTCTTGGAAGCTGGATGTGGCATCGCACAATTGTAATCCCAGTGCTCAGGAGACTGAGACAGGAGGATCCCTGTGAGTTCAAGGCCAATGAGAGACACCCTAAGACCCTGTCTCAAAAAAACAAAATGAACAAAAGATACATTTTGGTAGATACACTTTCATTATTGTTTTTATTTTTATTTATTTATTTTATTATTATTATTATTTATTTATTTTTTTTTTTTTGCGGCACCGGGGATTGAACTCACAGCCTCGCACCTGCCAGACAGGCGCTTGAGCCACTGAGCCAAACTCCCGGCCCTGGTTTTTTTGAGGCAGGGTTGCACTATGTAGCTCAGGCCAGCCTTGCGCTCGTGTTGTAGCCCAGGCTGGCCTCGAACTCACAACGCTCCGCCTACCTCAGCCTCCCGAGTGCTGGGATTAAAGGCGTGCGCCACCACACCTGGCTCTATTATTTTTTTTTAATTTATATTTATTTATTTTTTGGTATTGGGGATCGAACTCACAACCTCACGCCTGCCAGGCAGGTGCTTATACCACTGGGCTAAATCCCCAGCCCTGTTTTTATTTTGTTAGAAATGCCTTTTTCTGTATGGTGACTTGGACAACGTCTAGACACATTTTTCTTTTCGTTTTTTTTCTTTGTGGCACCAGGGATTGAACTCACAACTTCGCACCTGCCAGACAGGCACTTAAGCCACTGAGCCAAACTCCCGGCCCTGGTTTTTTGAGGCAGGGTCGCACTATGTAGCTCAGGCCGACCTTGCGCTCGCATTGTAGCCCAAGCCGGCCTGGAACTCATAACGCTCCTCCTACCTCAGCCTCCCGAGTGCTGGGATTAAAGGCATGTGCCACCATGCCCGGCTTAGACACATTTTTTTCTACAGATGGAGTCGTTACCTTTCCTCTGCCAAGCTTAATGTTTTTTTTTTTTTTGTCTTTTTCAGATAGTTTCACTATGCGGTTCAGGTTGGCCTTGAACTCACTTTGTAGCCCAGGCTGGCCTCAAACTTGCAGTAATCTTCCTGTCTCAGCCTCCTGAGTGCTGGAATTATAGGCATTTGCCTCCGTATATACCAGGCTTACCAAGTTTAAATTTTGAGTTGGGTAGAACCCCTGTTCCCTGCTGTCTTTCCTGCAGCATGCTCCTCAGTCATCTCCCTCTATACCTCCATTGCCCTGGCTGTGAGGCTGGGAGCCCCACCCCACTCCACCGTACCCCTCACACGTGATCTGTCAGGGCAGCCGCTGGTCTTCTTAGGGAGTACTGCTGAGTTCCGAGGCTTCCAGAGATTAGTGGGCTTTACTCCCTTTTTTAGTCCATTTGGGATCCCGACGCACGTTGAGTGTCTGTAAATCTCAGTAAATTCAGTAGAGTTCAAAGAAAAGACCCTGAAGTGTAGCAGGCTGCTACTGGGCTTTGGGAACCATCCAGTGCTGATGGAATCCCAGCTCTCAAGGAGCCATGCTCTTTGGGGAGGGCAGGTAACACCCAAGCTGCTGTCATCCAGATGGATCAGGGCTGGCCCAGAATCGAAGACAGGAGCAGGGATGTAGAGAAGCTTCACAGACGAGTAAACGTTTGGACTAGATTGTTTTTGTGGAGCTGCTGTCATCCAGATGGATCAGGGCTGGCCCGGAATCGAAGACAGGAGCAGGGATGTAGAGAAGCTTCACAGACGAGTAAACGTTTGGACTAGATTGTTTTTGTGGTACTGAGGGACAGAACCCGGGGATGCTCTCCCGCCGTGCTCCATCCCCAGCTCTTTTTGTTTTTATTTGGAGACAGGGCTCACTGTCACTGAGTAACTCAGGCTGGACGAGAGCTTGCCGTCCTCTTTCCTCAGCCTCCCGAATGCTGGGTCACAGGTGTGTGCCACCATGCCTCACTTGGCTGACACTCTTTCGTGACTGTCTTCTTTTACTTAGCGTAATGGTTTTGTGGTTTGTCCATGTGACAGCCTGTCGCAGTACTTCTTCATTCTTTCTTTCTTTTCTGTTTGTTTTGATACGGGGTCTGTGTTCAGCAAGTGTCTGTGTAGCCCAGGCTGGTCTCAGTCTCTCTCTCTTTTTTTTAGGTCTTGCTGTGTAGTTCAGGTTGGCCTCAAATTCTTTTTTTCTTTTTTCTTTTCTTTTTTTTTTTTTTTTGGTACCAGCGATCAAACTCACAACCTCACACCTGCCAGGCAGGTGCTTATGCCACTGAGCTAAATCCACTGCCCTAATTCTTGAGACAGGGTCTCACTATATAGCTCAGGCTGGCCTTGAACTCACTGTGTAGCCCAGGCTGGTCTCCAACTTCAACAGTCCTCCTGCCTCAGACTCCTGAGTGCTGGGATTACAGGAATGCGCTTCCACGCCTGGTTCTGGCCTCAAATTCTTAACAATCCTCCTGCCTCAGCCTCCTGAATGAGCTATTTATTTGGGGGGGGCGGTACCAGGGATCAAACTCACAGCCTCACGCCTGCCAGGCAGGCACTTATGCCACTGAGCCAAACTCTCAGCCGTAGAGTTTTGAGGCAGGCTCGCACTATGTAGTTCAGGCCAGCCTTGTGCTCACGTTGTAACCCAAGCGGGTCTGTAACTCCCAATACTCCTCCTACCTCAGCCTCCCGAGTGCTGGGATTAAAGGCGTGCGCCACCACACTCGGCTTAATGACTATTTAATGGACAATGCTGATGAAACAACTTTCTAGCCTGGGAGTTTAGTCTGGTATAGTGGAAGGTTGTGGGCTCTGGGGTCAGATCATGTGAGTTCCTAACCTGAAACTATCCTTGGGCAAGTTAGATAACCTCTTGTGTCTCAGTTTCCTCTTCTGTAAAACAAGAATAATACTAGCACATGACTTAGGGTTGTCATGAAGAGAACATATATAATATATGTGGAATGCATAGCATGTACTTTATATAATTAGTCTGCTTATCAATATTGGTGGTCCTCAGTCCATTGTGGTTCACAAGTTAATGCAAACTCTAGAAATAAGTTCATAAGCTTAGATATGGGAGGCTTTGTTTTCATTTTTTAATTTTTTGTTTTTATTTTTTTGAAACAGGGTTTTGCTGTAATTCAAATTGGCCTCAAACTGGCAGTGATCCCTCTGCCTCAGCCTTCTGAATGCTGCAATTACAGGCTTGCACCAACCACCACATCTGGCTCTGGAGGTTTTTTTTTTTTCTCCTAGTTTTTCGAGGCAGGGTCTCACTATGTAGCTCAGACCATTCTTGCGTTCGCATTGTAGCCCAAGCGGGCCTCGAACTCACAATGCTCCTCCTACCTCAGCCTCCCGAGTGCTGGGATTATCTGGAGGGTTTAATAATGATTTCCTCTCGTATATCTGGGTTTAGGTTTGTCCCTGTGATTTGGTTTTTTTTTTTTTTTTTTTTTTTTGGCGGCACCGGGGATTGAACTCTCATCCTCGCGCCTGCCAGGGCAGGCGCTTAAGGCACTGAGCCAAACTCCCAGCCCTAGTTTTTTTGAGGCAGGGTCGCACTATGTAGCTCAGGCCAGCCTTGTGCTCGTGTCGTAGCCCAAGCTGGCCTCAAACTCACAACGGTCCTCCTACCTCAGCCTCCCAAGTGCTGGGATTAAAGGCATGCGCCACCACGCCCGGCTGATTTTATGTTTTTTTACAGAGGATCGAACCCAGGAAATGTGAGCTCCTTCCCCACCTCATCTCATTTTATGTTTTTTAATCATTTTGTTTGTTTGTTTGGTCTTTTCAAGACAGGATTTTTCCCAGCACTCGGGAAGCCGAGGTAGGAGGAGCGTTGTGAGTTCAAGGCTGGCTTGGGCTACGACAAGAGCGCAAGGCCGGCCTGAGCTACACAGTATGACCCTGCCTCAAAAAACTTGGCTGGGAGTTTGGCTCAGTGGCTTAAGCACCTGTCTGGCAGGCGTGAGATTGTGAGTTCAATTCCCGGTGCCGCAAAAAAAAAAAAAAGACGGTTTTGCTATGCAGTTCAGTCTGGCCTAGAACTTACTGTGTAGCCCAGACTGGCCTTGAATTTGCAGTGATCCTCCTGCCCCAGCCTCCTGAGTGCTGGGATTGCAGGCGTGCACCACCACGCTTGGCTGTTTTGAGACAAGTTCTTGCTAAACTTCTCAGGCTGTGTGAACTTTACGTCTTACTGCCTAGCTGGGATTACAAAAAAGGGGTTCAGGGTGTAGTTTAATGTATAACCTGGGTTCAGTCCCTTTTACCAAGAAACAACCAAAACTAGATTTTTGGTGCGGTGGTTTAAAGCTTTAATACCCAGAACCTCAGTGATGTACTTCATCTGTGGTGTTCTGTCAGCCACCATCAGACTTTGGAAGAGGCGCTCTTTGGTCTGTGGTTCCCCGACCAGGTGAGCCCCTGTTCACTCAAGCCTGAGCCCCTGTGGCCATGATCTGCACTCGTGGTTTCCGTTTAAGAACATCATTTGGTTTTGCCCCATAAGAGCCTGCTGCACAGTTACTTTCTCCTCCCGCTGTCTTCGTGGTTCTGTAGCTAGCCGAGACTGAGTCACACTCTTCAAGCATTTTCCTTTCCCTGTTCGGCATCTTGGCTCTTTGCTCATTTTTTGCCCTCAGGATTGCTGCTTTGTTCTCGTGCTTGCCCAACTTGTGGAAGCCACTAGGTGTTCCCAGGCTCTGCCCCAGGGGAGCCGTGTGTGCTGTTCCTGGAGGGAAGCTCCCTCCCAGCTTTAGCTCATCAGTGGGTGTTTAGTGCCTGAGGCTTTGTGGGTGCTGTGGTGTCTGAGGTGGCTTTGGATTCAGAATTTCAACTGCTGAGTGTGTGTGGACTGGGGTCTTCATACTGAGCTGTATCCCCAGTCCTTTTCCTGTTTTTTATTTTGAGCCCAGGTAGGCTCAAACTCTTGATCCTCCTGCCTCAGCCTCCTAGAATGCTAGGATTGTAGGCGTCCTCTGGTGTGCCAGGCTCCACCCTCTTTTTTAATGCCTGGCCAACTGTAGCCTTGAGAAGTCCTCTTTCTTTTGCTTGTTTTCAGTTTTTAGGACTAACATTGGAGTTGCTGTCAAGATCCAGGTAGCCCGGTGACTTGGGTTATTGCTTGCCCTTGTAACTCCAGTCATGGACCCCAGCGGGGCCCCGTCACATGGTTAACTACACAGCATGAAGAGCAGACCCTGAGCTGCTCATCTTGGTGACCTGTCTTCTGCTACCTGGCAGGGTAAGGTCTGGCCTAGCCGCTGTGTGGGGTGTGGAAAACGTAAAGGAAGAAACAGATAAATCCAGAACTCTGCAACCTGGGAGGTCAGGAAAGGGGAAACAAATCCCACCCTGTTAAATTCTGTGGCTGGTTGATATAATTCCAGGCTTTCCTCATGTGGGAACTAAAGTAGGCCACCATCTCAGACTTGTTTGCCAGTCTTGCTTGCAGTGGGGTTTTGGGGTGCTCCACTTCTTCAGCTACATTCCTGTCTTAGTTACTTTTCTCTCGTTGCTGAGACGGAATACCTGATACGCAAAGTTAGGGATGGAAAGGTTTATTTCTTACAGTTCTCGGAGGTTTCAGTCCATACTTAGTTGGCTCCAAGGCAGCATGGCAGCCTTTTATGGCCACTGCAACAGCAAGGCGAACAGGCGAGAGAGAGCGAAGACATGCCTTCCTCTCACCCTTACACTGCATGTTGGCTCCACCCCTGGGCGGGTGCAGCACTCACATCACCAATGCCAGCACCAGACAACAAACCAATCACAAACACCAGACTCAGCCCATCCATGCCATGATGCCATGAGACTTGGCGGGGCCACAGCACCATACCCATAGCAATCCCAAAGTGCTTTCTTTACTTTCTTTTGGTTCTTTTCCTGCCGCACTCTCTTCTTGGGAAACCGGGGAAGCCCTGTGTCTTTTACTCCTGGTGCCATTGTGTCACAGTGCTGAAGCTAAGTTTTGATCCAAGACCTCTGGTGTTTTGAAGGAGTTAAACTCAGCTTGCAAGCCATGAAAATAAGTGTAAAGCATTGTAAGGATATTTGTGTCTTAGAAGAGTGAGATATAAAGTCACAAATGCTTCACAAAAGTATCTAGCAAGAGGACAGTTATGTGGAACAATATAAGGGAAACAGACTCCCAACCTGCTAGAGGTCTGAAATGCCAAGTTTGTATTCTGTAAAACTGAGGAATGAATGCTAGGAACAATGGAGGTTAAGAGTAAGAAAAATTTATTGAGAGAAAGCTTCTATCCAAGAGGGACAGAAGGGAGCCTGGACAGTGGGTGGCCTGGTAGCCCCACTTCTTCGGGGTGTTTATTGAGTGAAGCCACAAGGGGAGACAGGCTTAAGGTGGGTCAGAACTATAATTAAGATTACAAGTATAGTCACCTCAGTAATACTGATCCAATGGTAAATCGTAGGATGGGTGTGAGGTGGGACAAAACTGGTCAGCCATAAGTATATAAGAATAGTCGCTTGGGGAATACTGATTAAATGGGGAAGCAAGTCACTTAGCAAGCTCGCATGGGCAGACAAGGACTTTCCTGGAAGGGGTGAGTTAGTGAGGTTTAGTTCTCCATCCTGAAGTGATTGATGTCTATTTGTATTATCAGTCACTGCTGTTCCTCCCTAGGGGAAGTATGTGGGTGAGTTGTTCCTTTTTCTTGAACTCTGGTCTTCAGTAAATGTTCCTCCAACCACAGCTGTCTTCTGCACTGACCTCTCCAGGGCCCAGCCCTGTCTGACTGCCTGTAACATTTCTGCCTAACTTAGCTGTCTATAATATAGTGTTATGAAGTTTAGAAGTTTAACTGAGAGACTCAGCAGGGAGCCAGGATCCTTACTTTGCAAATATCCTCATCTCAGAGATTTTTGTGAGTGTTACACCTCCCTGGAGTTGCGGGGGGGGGGTATGTGTGACCTGTGTACAATATAAGGGAGGAGAAGAGGCTTGTCCACCCCCTTTTGCTCTGGCTGCCACCTTGAAGTATTGTCCCTGTGCCGTGCCATCCTGCCTTGGAGCCAGCTGATTATGGACTGAAACCTCCACAAACAAGTGAGCTAGATAAACCTTTCCTTCCTTAGTTTTAGGTGTTGGGTATTTTGTCCCGGCAATGAGAGAAAAGTAACCAAGTCAGAATTTGGTATCAGAGGAGTGGGGTTGTTGCTGTGACTATTCCTGACCATGTGGTTCAAGAACCTTTGGGAATGGCTTGTGGAAAGAGTTTGGAAAGGTTCGGAGATGTCACCTGAGTGTGTAGAGCTGGAATACTTTAGACTGTTCTGTATGGGAGATTCTTTTGTTTTTTTTTTTTTTTTTTTGTGGCACCGGGGATCAAACTCACAACCTCATGCCTGACAGACAGGCACTTAAGCCACTGAGCCAAACTTCCAGCCCTAGTATTTTTTTTGAGGCAGGGTTACACTATGTAGCTCAGGCCGATCTTGTGCTCGAGTTGTAGCCCAAGCTGGGTCTTGAACTCACAACACTCCGCCTACCTCAGCCTCCCTCCTGAGTGCTGGGATTAAAGGCATGCGCCACCACGCCTGGCTCTTTATGGGTGATTCTGATCAGACCTCAGAAGACCAGAAGGCTGATAGAAATCCTGCCAGTAAAGACCAGGCTTGGGAGGTTTCTGCTGGAAAGAAGGTCTGCATTGGTTGTTGGACTCCACACGATGTGTGTTACGGCCTGGCAGAAAGTTTGTCTGCATTTTGCTCATATCTAGAGACTGCTAGAGATGGAGATTAAGGGCGGTGGACTAACTAATCTGGCAAAAGCAATTTTAAAGCAGTCTAGTGTTGAGGTGGTGGCATGAGTATTGTTTTTTTTGTTTGTTTGTTTGTTTTTTGTACCAGGTTTATGTTGTGAGTGAAGAGCCCAGCAGGATTTATTTTATTTATTTATTTATTTTTTTGTGGCACCGGGGATCAAACTCAAAACCTTGCGCCTGACAGATAGGTGCTTAAGCCACTGAACCAAACTCCTGGCCCTAGTTTTTTGAGGCAGGGTTGCACTATGTGGCTCAGGCCAGCCTTGCACTCGTTGTAACCGAAGCCGGCCTCGAACTCACAAAGCTCCTCCTACCTCAGCCTCCAAGTGCTGGGATTCAAGGTGTGTGCCACCATGCCCAGCTTAGTTCACAGCCTTAAAAAAAAAAAAAAGAAAAGAAAAAAAAATACCCAAAGCTACTTGTTTTCGCTGTGGGGGGAGGGGACATTTTGCTAAAAGTTGTGCTGCTGCACCTGTGGGGGCAACACAGTCACTATCTGTCCCTTCAACAAAACCTTCAACTGTCTGTCCAAAGTATAAACAACATCATTGGACCACTCGATGTAAATTAGCAAGTGATGTGGAAGGACAACCTGTTCCAGAAAAACCTCTAGCAGGGCCTGCCTCAGCCCCACGAAACAATGGGTGTGCTTTCCTCAATTCCTTCCCAGCCCGTGTGTCTTGGGTTTTATAAAACTTCTAAGATGACAGATTGTGGCCCCAAATGATTGGAAAGAAATAGCTAAAGCATGTGTAAGTCTGGGGAATTATCTGTTGTGGAAAGGGAAGTTCATTTGAATTGTGCACAGATCAGGCCTCTTGCAGTGCTGCCCAGTACAGGCAGTCAGCTTGCTTTTGTTGTGCAAATATTTGATCAATTTAAAACAGCAACAACAAGAGCAGGGAGGGAACTTCCTTCACCAGGTAAAATCTCCACTGATTTATTTTCTAGCCCACAGGGTCTAAAAACATTTCAGGATTTTACCTTTTTTTTTTTTTTTTTTTTTTTTTTTTGGTACTGGGGATCAGACTCACAACCTTGCACCTGCCAGGCTGGCGCTTACACCACTGAGCTAAATCCCTGGCCCTATTTTTTGAAACAGGGTCTCACTATGCAGTTCAGACTGGCTTTGAACTCACTTTGTAGCCCAGGCTGGTCTTGAACTCACAGTGATCCTCCTGCCTCAGCCTCCCGAGTGCTGGGGTTAAAGGCGTTTGCCACCACACCCGGCTAGAATTTTACCATTAAAAATGCAAATAAATGGTGTAACAAAGCACTAAGAACTTCCCTGGTGAGGGGGGAGCATCCCGTGGAACTGGGGCTTGAAGCCCTTCCTCATGTGTGCTGAGGGGCAGACTCCACCAGGGTCTACCATGCCTTTCAGTGGCCAGCCCACCCGCCGCCACAGCACCCAGCCTGGGGCCAAGAAGGCTGGACGTGGCTCCGGAAAGGTGGGACACCCGAGCCACCTCAGTTTTTGCCATCGCCTGCATGTGCATTTTATGCATCAAAAGTTTACAAGGCAGGCACCGGAACCACCATCTCAAGGTAGGGAGCAGGAGCAAGGTGGGAACAACAAATGACTCTGGTTTCCTAAATAGTTAACTGTGCTCACAATATAAATTTCAAAAACAAAAGGAGTTCATCTCATAGTAGGTTTCACTTGGCAGCATGTACCATTTAAAATTTTAAATTCTATAAAGCTAGACATGGTGGTGCACTCCTGTAATCCTAGCACTTGGGGGGCTGAGGCAGAAGAGTCATTTGCAAGTTCGAGACCAGCCTGGGCTAAGAAGTGAGCCAAGGCTGGTCTGAACTGTATAGTGAGACCCTCTCTTTAGACAAAAATAAATAACTAAAAATTGCGATTTCTAATAAGATGTAAGTACCATGACAGAAAGACAATGCAGTCACGTGAAGGCTAAAGAGACTACTAGACAATGGAAACACCCTGTCCAGTGCTCATTTGGGGTTGTATTTCCAGGAAATGCTAAGCAGCCTATCTGGATGCCAGTGTGTGCTATCAGGCAGTATCATGGAGTCAGTCAGACCCAGAGGAGGAGTTCATTCCACCCCTCGAGAGGCTGATTCTCAGTCGTAATGCTATAGGGGAATGAAACTCCCAACATACTAGATGTCCGGCATGAGTTCGTGTTCTCTAAAATCGAAGAATGAATTTTAGGAACAACGAAGGTTAAGAATATGTTTATTGAGAGAAACAAAGCTTCTGTCTGAAAGAGACACAGAAGGGGTCCCGAGTGGGTTGCCAAAGACTGTCTTTCCTAGGGACTTTTATGGAGTAAAATCATGGGGAGAGACAGATTCAAAATGGGGTATAAGGGAACTCGTGAGGTGTGCATAAGGTGGGACAGAACGATAGTTAACCAAGAAGATTAATTGCTTAGGTAAAATTGATTAAATCAGAGACAAATGGGGAACCAAAGGGTAGCAAGCAGGCATGCATGCAGAGCAGTGACTCTTCCTGTAGGGGGTTAGGATGGTGACTCCTGGCTTCCTCAGGGTGATAGAGACCTATTTAGAACATTAGTCCTTAGGATGTGAGTGCATTTGCTTGATCTTTTGTCTTGAGGTCTGGCCCACAGTGGAAGGTGTCTGTCTCCCCAACAGTTGCAGGGTATCTGGGTTCTGCACTGGCTCCTTTGAGGACCTAGCCCTGTCTGACTGCCTATAATATTTCTATCCGACTCAGTTGTCTATAACATATGACAGTGATGCTTCAGAGACCACGCCACAACCCATAACAAAGGATAAAGCTAAAACGAACCTTAATTGACCCAGGATGCCCAGGAGATGATAACCAAAAACAAAAAACCAAAGGTCTTAATAGGTGGTAAGAGTATGTAGAGATAACTAAACTAAAGTGAAAGTAGGGGACACAAAAGTTAATTACTATTTATTTATTTGCGGCACCAGGGATTGAACTCACAACCTCGCGCCTCCCAGACAGGCGCTTAAGCCACCGAGCCAAACTCCCAGGCCTAGTTTTTTTGAGGCAGGGTCACACTATATAGCTCAGGTCGGCCTTGCGCTCGCGTTGTAGCCCAAACTGGCCTCAAACTCACAACGCTCCTCCTACCTCAGCCTCCCGAGTGCTGGAATTAAAGGCGTGTGCCACCATGCCTGGCTACAAAAGTTAATTATTGGTATGATTTTGTCCTTTCCAAATTTCTTTTACAAGAGATCTATTGGGAGCCCTTGAAGCTAGAAATTGACTTAGGACATGACCCAGAGATGACCTTACCAAAGTAACAAAAAACACCTGGGTCAACCACGTAAAAAATGCTTCTACAGCCTAGCAAAACAGGAGGCTCCTAAACAATCCAGGCCTGGGTTGCTAGGCAGAGGGGCTAAAATTGACGTCATCCTTCCCTGTGTATAAATAAACCGGCAACGTTGGTTGAGCAGTTCCTTTCCTCCCATCAGAAGGATAAGGGCTCCACCTGACTCCAGCTTTCTCTCTGTCTGTATTTTCTTAGCCTCTCGCGGTCCTTCACCCCAAGAACCTTAGGAGCCGCATGGGTCGCGGCATATGGTGCCCGAACAGGGACGGGGTAAGAGATTGAGGGCGAGGGGACACTTCTCAAATGTGCGCGCAACTAGTGGGAGAAGTAAATTGGTATAGGTCAGTAGTCATCACTGGAGTGTATTGATATTGGCTTTCGCAGGTGTAAAACGTAGAGCATTGAAACTCCCTTCTTCTCTAGGGCCAGTTAAAAACGGGCCTGTGAGAAACCCCTTCCCTTTCTACAAAAAAAAAAAAAAAGAAAGAAAAAGACTTTGGCTTGAGAGAAGCCTGAGACAACTAGGCTTAAGAGACTTCAAGGGAAAATTGGCTTAGGAAAAACCAAAGTAGTAAAAAAAATGTATCACTTTTACCAGGTGTTAGATACGGGCAAATATATTCTAAAGAATCACAAAGGAATATGGAACTGTTGGTGTGCTTCATTCTAGTATTTACATTTTGTGGTGGATTTGGATTAGACAGGGTCTTAATAATCATAAGCTTGGGACAACAACTAACCTGTAAAACTTCTAAAAATTCAACATTTGGCTTTCAGGAACTGATAATTGACTGACTCCAGCATATGGCCTCACTATGATTTTATAGCGAGTCTTGGTATCTGGTAGTGTAAATTCTTATGTGCTGTTGTTTTTCAAAATTACTTACTTCAGGGGTACTTGTTTCAAATTCGCAATTAACGTAACTTTACGTTTATTTAGGTCCTTTTTGCTTTCTTAAGTCAATTTTAATTTTCACTACACTGAATTGCTAAATTTCTTAAGTTTGTTTCCAGAAGAAAGAATTATAAATTTACATATTTTAGAGAAAATGGGAAAACAGTTTAAAACACAATTAGGTAAAAAACCAACACAAATCTAGCCGGACCTCTACAGACTTTAAAAGGGTTATTTAACAGAGAGAAACTGCCGCTTTCTGATCCTCATTATTTCTCAGGACCCCCACACGAGAGAAAAACAAGGAGCTCCACCAAGCCTGGAGCTTGGTCCAGACAAGGGAGATAAAAAAACAGTGTTGCTTGTTGCAGCTGCAAGGACAAAATGTTAGTGTTCTAATGTAAAATAATGTTGACAGACTTAATATTGGTTAAATCCGTGTTAAAATGTTCAAGTTGTAAAATGTTAAAAATAAGCATGCCTTTATAGCTAGAAACTGATTTAAAGCAATGTTTCTGGTTGCCAAGCAGACAAAGGTGGATGGGAATGATTGATGCATTGTATCAACTTGAAGTTTGGAAGCTTGACTTAGTGACTCAGTGAGCGGGCTGGAGTTCTCATTTTATAAACATTCTTGCACTGTGCAGGAGTAGGACAAAGAGATGGTTACAATGCCTGCCTGCTTACAATGTCAGGGGAAAGGAGGCTTATGCTTCCCTCCTTGGTGCTTGCTACTTTTGTTTTCATCCACAACTATAAACTATTACTCCCTCAGATATCATTCAACAGTCTTCTGTTTCGTATGCTACCTTCCATCAAAATGCGTCTGCCTTGTACAAATAATTCCATTTACCCTAGCTCACTGCTAATTTGGGGTCGAGAGTATGCTTATATTTTCCCAGAGAATGCTAAATGGCTATCTGAGTGCCAGAGTGTGCTGTCCGGCTATATCACAAATCCAAACCCAAAAAAAAAAGGTGATTCCACCTCTCAAAAAACAGATGCTCAGTTCTATGATAGTGATGCCTCAGAGACCACACCACAACCGATAAAAACGGATAAAGCTAGAGCCAAACTTAACTAACCCAAGATGCCCAAAAGATGGTAACAAACAATAAAACCAGAAGTCTAAATAGAGTATATGCTAAGTCCTATAAAAAAATTATGTTAATTATAGATAAGATTATCCTTTCCAAATTCTTTTATAAGAGATCTCTGCTAATTGACCTACAATAAATCTGACTAGTCTATTTATAATTACAAATTCTACAATTGTAAAA
This sequence comes from Dasyprocta punctata, assembly GCA_004363535.1. Classification (NCBI taxonomy): domain Eukaryota; kingdom Metazoa; phylum Chordata; class Mammalia; order Rodentia; family Dasyproctidae; genus Dasyprocta; species Dasyprocta punctata. The sequence continues at coordinate 66,400 of RJWM01006863.1, read as the reverse complement.
AAATCAGCATAATTCAATTTGGCTAAAATATATTTGAGTGCACTCTGATTGTGTAAGATATTTGTCACTCTGCCTGTGTACCTGTTTGTCTGTTTGTCCAGTCTGTAAAGGTGTTGTTGGGAGTCAGCTGAGCTAGTGATGGCTCACATCTGTAGAGCTAAAAGCACAAGTGCCTGTACAAGAGTGCCCAAGTGGCACAGAGCGCCTAAAAAACGCCCTAAGGACATGGGGTGCTAGAGGTGACAGGTGTTCCAACCCCAAGGACACGGGGTGTAAAAAGCGAGCTAGTTCAACAAAGAGACATGATACAAGTATATTAATAGCCCCCAGAAACTTAGAGAGTTCTTACAAACACCAACAACTCTGTTTGTTTCTATGTTCAAATCTGTACAGATTGTCTGTCCATGTTTGTCCATTTGTCTTTTCTGTAAACAGCAGTTCCTTTTATTTTGAGCTCAATAATTTTCCTTTTCCTTTTCTTTTTCCTTTTTTTCCTTTTTACATTTTTGGATCATTTAATCAAAGTTTAATTTAGATAATAGACTTAAAAAACATGCTTCCACCTGGGTTCCCAGTTAGTCCAAATGTTGCTAAAATTGGTTGTGTGAAAGTAATGTATATTGTTGTTTATCATAACTTCAGAGTCTCTCACTGTTCAAAAATAATACAGTAAATGTTATAATTGGGTTTTTCATAAGTCATCAAAAATTATTAAAATGAGTAAATAAAATCCCTTGGCGGGATTGTTGGACAGGATTCCATTTGATAAATAAGAAAGCAGCTGCCTGGTTAACATTTTAAACCAGTTCTTGTTTATTGATTGGAGGCCCCCATGATCTCCATAGCCTTAAGGGAGATACCCCAACTAAAGATATATAAAATATTATTAAAATATGTTCACATTGGTCATCATCAAAAAAAATAATACAATAAGGTTTTGGTTTAAAAATGCCCATACAAAGGTTTCATATGGCTATAAAAGATTGTTATTAACCTCATGATATGTTTATGTATTCATGCTTCCAGATGTATAGGTTTTCCAAAATATAAAACAGATTGCTTATGGTAACAAACTTTCGTTTCAGATTCAGATCTCTGTGACAAAACTTATGAGATGTACATCACACTAAAAGTAAACAAGTTAGTAAAAGCTTTTATATATTTGATGGGGATGATTGATCAAAAAGGGAGTATCTTATGTTAAAAAAATACAAATTCAAGTGTTAAAAAGTCATCATAATTGTCATGTTACAACATTAGGTATGATTTTGATTTCTATTTTCTGGGTAAAATATGTAACAGTTTGATAACATTCTACAAGTAGTCAAATGTTGGGATATCCATGCTTGTTAAAAAATAATGGTTCTAGTTTATGTTCCAAGATGTTTGATATTTAGATAAGATGATAACGTTACGCTTTCTGCCTCTATTACATTATACTGTTAACAGTCTTTTCTTCTAGATGTTCAACAACTGAGGTTTAGAGACCAACAATTCAAGAGAAAGATGGGCTAAAAAGATAGCCAATATTTTGGCCCTAGCCCTCCAAGGTCAGTAAAGACACAGGACACTAAAAAACCTCTGCTGTAGCACCCGATACTCAGTGAGTCCCTGGTCTTCTGATCAAGGAGACTATGAGACCACAAAAAAAAGTGACCGTCGATGTGTGGTGTGCCTAAGGAGAGTCACCAAGAAAAAAAAATTCCCAGGCTTTGACAGAAAGCAACTTGGTTAAACAATGGCCGTGACTCATCCAAATGGCTGACACTGACAAGAACCAAGAGGTGCTGTATAGGGTTCCAAGACATTCTTGAGAGAATTTAACTGATCTTGATAAATAACCAAAAACTGATTGTTTTTAAAACAGGTCTCACCTTAACTTGATCTTAAATATCCTACAAAAAACATACAACTACTAGAGGTATATAAGCAATGCTAAAAAAATATATTATAAAAAAACTCAAATCGCTAATATCTTCTGACAATTGCCAGCTACACTGGTAGCTGACTACGGTTATAGATTAATAGACTGCACAGGGTTTCAATTATAAAATACAGAGACTTAAAATCTTTAGACTATACTTAAAAAGATCTTCAGAGCTCCCCAACACAGCTCCTCCAGCTTCAGCTAACCACCCATTCTGTGCAACAACAAAACAAAAGGGATGGATATGTTGGGAGCCTTTGAAGCTAGAAATTGACTTAGGACATGACCCAGAGATGACCTTACCAAAGTAACAAAAAACACCTGGGTCAACCACGTAAAAAATGCTCCTACAGCCTAGCAAAACAGGAGGCTCCTAAACAATCCAGGCCTGGGTTGCTAGGCAGAGGGGCTAAAATTGACGTCATCCTTCCCTGTGTATAAATAAACCAGCAACATTGGTTGAGCAGTTCCTTTCCTCCCATCAGGAGGATAAGGGCTCCACCTGACTCCAGCTTTCTCTCTGTCTGTATTTTCTTAGCCTCTCGCGGTCCTTCACCCCAAGAACCTTAGGAGCCGCATGGGTCGCGGCAGAGATCTCTGCTAATTGACCTACAACAAATCTGACTAGTCAGTTTATAGTTATAAATTCTAAATTTGTAAAAAATTATTGTAATTTGATTTGGCTAAAATATATTTGAATGCACTCTGATTTTGTAAGATGTTTGTTTGTCTGTGTATCTGTTACCTGTTTGTAAATGGTTGTTGAGAGTCAGCTAAGCTAGCGATCACTCACATGTGTGGAGCCAAAACCCAAGTGCCTATAGAGGAGTGCCCAAGTGGCACGGAGCACCTAAACACACACCGAGGGCATAGGGTGCTAGAGGTAGACAGGTGTTCCAGCCCCAAGAACATGGGGTACAAAAAGTGAGCTAGTTCAGCAAAGGGGCATGATACAAGTGTATAAATAGCCCCCCCAAAAGAGAGGGTTCTCATGGACACTCACAAGCTGTGTGCTTGTTTCTATGTCTGTTTGAATCTGTAAAGATTGTGTCTGTGTTTGTCCATTTGTCCATTCAGTGAACAGATGTTCCTTTTTTATTTGAGTTCAACAATCTTTTTTCCTTTTTCTTTTGCATTTTCAAATCATTTAATCAAGGCTTATTTGGGTTATAGATTTATTTAAAAAGCATGCTTCCACCTGGGTTGCCAGCTGGTCAAAATGATGCTAAAACTGGTTATGTAAATATATATATTGTTTACTATTGACTTGAGAGTCTCTCACTGTGTAAAAATTAATGTGTTAAATGTTATGATTGGGTTTTTCATAAGTCATCAAAAGTTATATTAAGATAATTAAAAATCCCCTAGGGTTGAGATTATTGGACAGGATGAATTGTTGAATAAGAAAGCAGCTGCCTGGTGTCATTTTTAACCAATTCTTGTTCATTGATCAGAGGTCCCAGTGATTTCCATAGCCTTATGGGAGATACCCCAACTAAAGTTATAAAAAATATTGTAATATGTTTACATTGATTATCATCAAAAGAAATAATACAATAAGGTTTTTGATTGAAAGGTGCTCATGCAAAGGTTTTCATATGGCTATGACAGATTGTTACCCCCATAATATATTCACATATTCATGCTTCCAGATGTACAGGTCTTTCAAAATGTAAAATAGGGATTGTTTATAGTGACAGAATTTTGTTTTAGATTCAGAACTCTGCCTTCAACAAATGCTTATGAGATATACATCCCACTAAAGGTCAACTGGTTAGGTAAAAGCTTTTATGTATTAGATAGGGATGATTGACCAAAAAGGGGGTATCTTATGTCAAAAATGCAAATTCAAATGTACAAAATATCATCATGATTGTCATGCTATAATGCTGTATATGGTTTTGATTTCTAATTTTCTGTGTAAAATATGTAACAACATTTTACAGGTATTCAGATGTTAAAACATCCATGGTTAATAGGAAATAGCGGTTTCATTTAGTGCTCTAAGATGCTTGATATTTAGATAAAGTAATGTTAAACTTACTGTATCTACTACACTGTACTGTCATCAGTTTTTTCTTTGGGGTGTTGAACAGCTGAGTTTTAGTGACCAAAAATTAGAGATAAGGGCTGGGAGTTTGGCTCAGTGGCTTAAGCGCCTGTCTGGCAGGCACAAGGTTATGAGTTCAATCCCCAGTGCCACAAAAAAAATAAAAAAATTAGAGATAAAGAAGCTAAAAAAAAATAACCAATATTTTGGCCCTTGCCCTCCAAGGTCAATGAGGACCCAAAACATTAAAAAAACCCTCTGCTGCATCATCCTGTACTCAGTGGGTTCCTGGTCTTCTGATCAAAAACATTGTGAGACCACAAAAAAAGATAATCATCAGTGTGTGGTGTGCCTAAGGAGAGTCACCAAAGAAAAGCCTCCCAAGCTTTCATAGAAAGCAACTTGGTTAGGCAATGGCTGTGTCTATCCAGATGGCTGACACTGACAAAAGAACTAAGAGATGCTATATATGTTCCACAGTAATTCCTATTCTTTTTTTTTTTTTTTTTTTTGCTGCACCAGGGATCAAACTCACAAACTTGTGCCTGCCAGACAGGCGCTTAAGCCACTGAGCCAAACTCCCGGCCCTCCACAGTAATTCCTAAAGAGACTTAACTAACCTTAATAGCAAGAGACTAATTAAATTTAATACAGGTCTCACCTTAACTTATCTTAAACATCCTGCAAAGAAATACTTCAGCCGGGCATGGTGGTGCACTCCTGTAATCCCAGCACTCGGGAGGCTGAGGCAGGAGGATTGTTACAAGTTCTACACAAGCTGGGCTGCAAAGTGAGCTCAAGGCCAGCCTGAACTGCATAGCGACGAGACCCTGTCTCAAAAAGACCCAACCAAACCAAACCAAACCAAACCAACAAACAAAAAAAAACAAAACAAAACGCACACAAGCAATATAATACAATGCTATAGTAGTATGTTAGCTATAAAAAAAACTCAAATCACACCTCAGAGTTGTTGGCTACACTGGTTACTGTCTACTGTTATGGATTAATACACTATACAGGGTTTAGCTGGTGGGTGTTCTCCTAACAGCTCCTCCAGCTTCAACAGACCACCCATCCTGTGCAACAACAAAACGAAAGAGAGGGATATGTCGGGAGTTGTTCAAGCTAAAAATTGACCACATGTGGAAGGCTGGAGCATGACCATCCTAAAAACAAAGAGTGCCTGGGGCAGGCCACATAAAAAAGCTGCTTCAGCCCAAAAAACCACTAGCCCCAAGACAAATGAAACAGTGGGTGGTAAGACAACGGGGTGTCATATGACATTAAGTTGCTAAAAAGTATAAATAAACACCCCTATAGTGGGGAGCAGTTCCTTTCCTCCACCAACCCCAGCTTTGTCTCTTATTTTCTTATCCTGTCACGGTCCTTCACCCCAAAAACCTCAAGAGCTGCGTAAGTGTATCAAGAAGAGCAGTGGCCTAAGCACACAGGTGCTGACATCTGCTGGCTTTTTTCAGAGAGGGACAGTGGCTTGTGCGCTTTGCTGAGATGGAGTGGTTTCCCAAGGGGGTACCTTGAGCAGTTTCCCGAGCGGAGCAGTTGGGTAAGCCTGCCTCTTGCCACTCCTGCTCTGCCCCAGGGCTTTCCTCATGGGTTTGGCCCCTGATGAAGGCGTTTGGGGAGTAGCTTCCTTTCCACTGCCATCCTATGCTGCCTCGTGCCCTGGGAGCTGAAGTACAAGGTTCAGGTGTGGCTGTGGCTGGACAGAATATGACAAAAGATTCAAAATCCCTGCTTTGGGGATGATACCCTCTTTAGTGTCAATTTGTTTATTTTAATTTATTTGTGGTTTTTTTGGGACAGGGTCTCCCTATATAGTTCAGCAGGCCTTGAATTCACTATGGAACCCAGACTGGCCTCAGAAGTGCAGTGATCCTCCTGCCTCAGCCTCTCAAGTGCTGAGATTACAGGGTGTGCCACCATACCAGGCGAGGATTTGCTTTTGAGATGTTTAAATATGTTAAATTCCTCATCTCAGAAATTAGAGATGGATAAATAAGTTCAAGTTTTTTGCCCCTAGAATATGAGATAGCATTGTCTGTTGGATTCCTCCCTCTGAGCATTGTTTGATGTGTAGCAAGCAATTCCCGCTCTGTACCATTTGCCCGGCCTTCTTCCCTGAAAGACCCAGTGGGAAGTGGCCCCTTGTGCGCATGGGTGCCTTGTAGAAGGGACAGGCCTGTGACTCCCAGGACACCTTGTCCTTCAGAATCCAGCGAAGCTCTGTGTGTCTTGCCTCAGCAGGCCTGCTCCTCATCTGCCTTTGTCCAACCCCAGGACAGATAAACTCCAAGTTTTGGTTTCTGGCAGCAGAACAGTCCTTTCCGTTTATGCTTGGCCAAGTTTTATAGATCCTCATCTGGATTTGGAATTCAACCCAAGGCATTCCTCAGAATCATTGCTTCAGGATCCTTTTATTGATGTGCAGCCTCACATGCGTAACAGGAAAATGTTTCCCATCAACTTTTATTGTGGCACACTGATTGATTGATTGATTGATTGATTGTCTTTTTGAGACAAAAGTTTCACTATGCCTCAAACTTGCATCAATCCTTCTGCCTCAGCCTCCTGAGTGCTGGGATTACAGGTGTGTACCACCATACCCAGCCACATTTTGTTTTAATTTTGAGTTAATTTTCACCCCCTCACACATACTGTGGGAGAGGGATATGAACTCATGGCCTTTGCATGAAGCTACATTTCCCACCCATTTTTTATTTTGCCACAGGGTCTGGTTAAGTTGTCCAGTGACTTGAATTTGTAATCCTCCTTCTTCAGCCTTCCAAGTGCTGAAATTCTGACTGTGGGCCATCACACTCGGCTGTTTGCCAGAATTGTAAGGCATTTTGCTAAGTCTATGCCCAGGCTCCAGAAAGACAGGCTTTCTCTTAGATACTCTTTGTGGCCTAGCAGCCTTGACTCGGCGCTGCTGGACATGAGCGGGCTTTGGTCTGGAGATCACCTCCTGCCCTAGCAGCCTGACAGTTGCTGTCCTCTCTGACAGCATCGTCTTTCTCTAGGTTCCTTGATTGCAACATAAGATGCCTCTGTCCTTGAGCCCTCAGGTGCCTCCAGTCTCAGTGGGCCGGATGATGCGGGTGTGGGAACAGTTCCCCAGGGCCCCTGAGAGCCACGACGTGGGCTCTAGCCATCTGCTGTGTAAGGGACAGATGAGAACTGCTGCGCTTTCCCAGTCATTTACCTTGTAGAGCTCCACTCTGCCAGGCGCAGCCCAAGGCTTCTGACCGCACTGCGGAGTGCTGCACTCCACTGGACTGAAAGTGGCAGACTTTTTTTTTTTTTTCCCTTTTTCCTTTTTTTTAAAATTTTTTTTATTTTTTATTTTTTTTTGAGACAGGGTCTCACTTTATAGTGCAAGCTGCAGGCTAGCCTTGAACTCACTGTGTAGGCCAGGCCAGCTTCAAACTTGTGGCAATCTGCCTGCCTCAGCGTCCTCAGCAGCGGGACTACAGGTGTGTCCCCCATGCCCGCCTTGTGTATTTTTTTTTGAAAAAGGGCCTTGCTATGAGGCTGGCCCCTGAACTCACTGTGTAGCGGGCATTTGCAGCAATCCCTGTGCCTCGCCTCCTGAGTGCTGGAATTACAGGTGTGCGCCTTCACTCTTGGTAGAAGTGGTAGTCTTTATATTCTGGAACCTGACATGGTGTTGCAAACCTGTATTCCCAGCACTCTGGGAGGCTGAGGCAGAAGAATTGGAAATTCAAACCCATCGCGGACACCTTAGGGAGACCCTATCTCAAAAAATAAAAAGGACTAGGGACATAGTTCAGTGCTGGGTTCAATCTCCAGCGTCAAAACCAAAAATGAACAGAGTGGGTCTAGAGCACTGGCTTGGGACCAGCGTGGCTGCCCAGCACTCACTTGACCCTGAATTTTTGGTTTTTATCTCAGCAGTAATTTGTGACTCCCTTATCTCATCACAAAGGAAAGAACCTTTGGAACCAGAGACTTTAACTCCTCCTGTCACACTGCTAGCTGTGTGGCCGTGGTCAGGTTATATGACTTCCGTGTGCCTTGATTTCTGCAGCTGAGCCTATCTCACGGGGTGGTTGTGGTGACACGTAAGATGTTGGTCAGATGGAGTTCCACAGACGTACGTGGTCAGGGTTGGAAAATAAACTCTCTCCACCCCCGCTCCAGACTGCAAAGATTATAAATGTATAAACTACTAGATAAATGTATAAACTACTAGAAAAATGTGAAAAAGTACTTAAACCGACTACAGGAAAAAAATGAGCTCCACGAGCATGTATGTTACAGTAGGTCTTCCTAAACAGTGAGTGCGAGAGTCCGAGGGGTGACGCCACCAGGCTGGCGTGTTGCAGGCCTCTCAGATTTGAGGGGAGGGCTGGGTTGGGCTGGGCTGGTGGGAGAAAGGTGCAGCCCCTGCTTGGGGTTGTGAAGTGGTTCATCTGCACCATCACGTTGTCCTGCTTAATTCTAGTTGTGTGTCACTTTTTTTTTTAAATTGGTAAATTTAGCATTGAACTTAATTATGTGATAGCAGGCAGATGGCCAAAATTATTTGAATATTTTGCCCTAACTTTGGTCCATCATGTTTGTGCCTGGATCACTCATATAAAAGGATCTCTTTGTTAATTTTTTTTCAGACTAACAGAGGTGACTAATGATCATCTTGCTTCTTAAATCCTGTAGTGGAATACTTTGTCACTAGGCCAAGATGATGTTTCCTAGGGCATGGCAGAAAGCGAACTTACCTTCCTGGATGTGGTTGAATTTGCTGACTCAGTTCTTCCTCTCTGCACCCCTCAATCTCAGAGAAGGTTTGTTAGCACCTGGCTGCGGAGCAAGGCAGCTTGGAAGAAGAAGCCATTGTCAGTAGTCACTTTTGTGGACGATGTGATTATTGTCCCCGTGGTTGTGCTTTAACTTTGAACGGTGTCTTGCACACACAATTTACAATCTTTTAAGAAAGTAAAACCAGAGGACTGACTAGAAACACAGTGTTGAGTAGCATCCATAAGAGGATGATTTATTGAAAGTCTGTGATGCAGTTGTGATCATTTCGAGTTTTTACACATTAAAAAAAAATTAGTAACATTGTTACTGTTCCTCTTCTGAGATCACCATTGTTGAATATTGTTTAGAAATTGGACCCCTTCTGTGACCCATCAAAGGAGGGTTTATGGAGAGTTTTGGGCCTGGTGGTGTCCTTGGTGCAGAGAACTGAGCCTGGTGGGAAGGAATGAATGGGCCCACTCTTTGCAGAGAACCACAGGTGCTGGTCTGTCCTGTCAGAGTGGTGCTTGCCAAAGGCAAGAGCCTTGCACATGTTTTCTAGCTTCCAGGGGTTCCCAGGGAACTGAGAAAATGAACGGAGGGGTTGAAAGAGCCCATCTGTGTGCAGCTGTGCCCTGACGCCTGGCCTGGTCTGTGCGGTGCTTTGGTCTGGCTGTGAGGGCCTGGGCTAGACTGTCTGACCACGCATTGAGCATATCTGACTTGGTAAAGAAGGCTTCCCACTCCACACACACCTGCAGAAGCCGCCTCATCGCCACTTCCTCATAGCCCTGAGGCTGCAATCCATTCCTCTGTGAGCCTCCAGGAAGTGGCTCCACAGGCTTGGCGCATTCGTGGTCTTGTCAGGAAAGTCGAAGTGACCTTGACCATCATGGTGACCTACAGCAAGCACAGTGTGTGTCTGGCTGGGTTCTAATGATCAGAAAGTACTCTTGGCACCTTGCTGTGCTCTCAGTGTTGTTTACTGCTAATTTATTGTCCTAGATGGGGGTACAGAGACTAATTTGCAGGAGTCACTTCTGACTTACATGAGTCATGCCCAGCACAGTGTCACTGCTGTGCAGGCCTCTGATGGATATCACTGAAAGAATATTATTGCAGAAAATGAAAATAAAGATGAGTTGTGCTTGCTTTGAGTTATGAAGAATGTAATTTTCAGTTGAAGTTTTTAGAAAGTAACTTTGGATTCATCGAGTTCCTCTGAAGAATGTTTTCCTTAAGAATCCTTTCTGGGCTGGGGATGTAGCTTACAGGTATAATGTGTGCTTAGCACATACAGGCCCTGAGTTCAGTCCCCAGCACATGTGTGCATGCAAATCCATATCCAAATAGGGACCTTTTTTTTTTTTTTTCCTTCGGTACCAGTGATCAAGCTCAGAACCTTGCACTTGTCAGGCAGGCACTTATGCCACTGAACTATATCCCAGGCCCTAAATAGGGACCTTTTATCCTTTGCTTGTGTTGTCTTCAGTGTAGGATTTGGGCCTAGAAGAGCTGCTGTGACCTGCCGTCCAAGGGAGGGTGGCCAGAGGCAAGTTGACTTCTCGCATGGACTCAGAAAAATCAGATCAGGTCACCAACCCCTGGGCCTGTACATCTTGGACAAAGCTGCTGTTAGAGAACACTTTTCTGCATGAACTGAACTTAGCAAAGAAAAGCACAGCAAACATAAGGGGGTAAACTTTTCCAAAGCTGGAGTCAGTTTAAATATAGCTGATCTGCTTTCCCGGCAACTTGGAGGCTGCAGTGGGACTTGTTGTACCTTTTGTAAGACAAGTGAGGAAAGATGTTGGCACCTGTTCACGCGGAGTTTGTTTATGAAATATAAACTCTCCTGTCAAGCAGGGACTGGAGAGGTCAGCATCCAAGGTAGCCAGGCCTACCTTAGCTGGGAAGAGGCCACGCCAGGGCCCCTCTGCAGACTCCTCCTCTGCTGGAGATGGCAGCGGGCGGAGCCAGCCAGATTTAATGTGCCATTGTTCCCTGAGCAGAGTCTCTGGGAGGCCCGAGGTGAAAAAGTTTGTGTGACAGTGACAGTCGCTGGGCCTGATTTTCTTTCCCAAGGAAGAGAAACAATAGCTCAGAGCTGCGGAGCCAGTCTTTATTCAGCTTCCTGGACTTGATTTATGTACGCAGAGCTGCCTCCAAGCAAGGGAGCTGGTGGAGCAGCCCCACATTGCTGGCCCAGCTCCGGGTGGGTCCCGGCAGCACATCCTCCTCAGTATTCCACGGCAGCTGTCTGGAGGGTTCTCTGCTGTGCCTGAACCGAGGTCATTTCCCCCTTGGCAGACAGCTCGGGCTGTGCTGCGTCTGAGATGTGTCACAAGAAGGTGGGGGTGGGTCGGAGCTGGGGAGGGGACAGTGAGGCGAGCAGGGAGCAGGAGGTAGCCGCCTGCGCAGCCCCGGACTCTGTTTACTTTCCCTCCTTTGCCTCGGAGGGCAGGAAATCGGGAGCAGCGCTGAGCACGCTGCTGGCTGGGGCCGTGCTTGGCCCAGGCCGTCACTTCTAAGAGCCCTGTGCTGCACATGCACTCGTGGTGTGGACAATGCTCCTGCAGGATGCCTTTCCTCTGGGGTCTTAGACAGGTAACCCAACTGGTGCTGTGCGGGAAGAGGGGTGGGACTGGTTATTGTACTGCTGCTTTGGTGGGAGGAAGGTTTTATTTATTTACTTCTCTTTCCGGAAGGAAGAATGTTAGAAAATATCTGGCAGTCCTGCTAGGCCAGCTTCTACACAGAACTGGCCAGCCTGCCTTCCTTGCTTGCTGGTCCTCCCGACCTCCCAAGCCACTGTGCTCTTCACCCCCATGCTCCCAAGGTCAAGCTAGGGCTGCCTGGGTCTGATCTGCCCTCTACACCCACCTGTGCAGCTGTCTGGAAGAACAGCCGGAAAGTGAGGCTGGGCCCGGGGAGAGTAGAGTGAGGGGCTGAGGCGAATCCCTCTTTCCTTTCCCTCTCCAGCTGGGAGAGTAGCAGGGTTTCTTCAGTCCCGGTTCTGAAGGACTGTGGCAAGGCAGGGCAGCAGGGGATTCCGTTCCGTAAGGGGAAGGCTGAAGGCTTTCTTCCTCCCAAGCATGTGACCGGGCGGTGTGGCTCAGGGATATCCTGGAGCCCTTGGTGCCCTGTTTGGCCCTCTTCGCCGAGGGGACCCATGTGGCAGACTTCATGGCTTTGTGAGCCCCCTGCCCTTCAAGGTCAGGCCCTAAATGATAGCTGGTAACCTAGCCTGGAATGAGAAAACGGTAGCAAGGACTTTACCAACTGCTGTCCTCTGAGAACACAGCTGTTGCCAACTATTTGTTCCAGGGTCTCGTCAAGCTAGCAGCCCCGCCCCTGTGGCCTGTCTGTAGCGGAATGTGTAACTGAAGGCTTCGGGCTGCAGGAGGGCGGGACGCACGCACACCCGCTGCCCACTGTACAGGGTGCACCACCACCCTGAACCCAGCTCAGAAGCCACGGAGGGCGGCTGCTTTGCTTACTTGAGGGAAGGAGCTAGGTGAGCAAGCTTTGGGTTGTCCAATGTTCTTTTCTTTTCTTTTTTTTTTTTTTTTTGGTCTTTTTGAGACAGGGTCTCACTGTGAAGTTCAGGCTGGTCTTGAACTCACTTTCATTTTTATTTTTTTATTTTTATTTTTTTTGCGGCACCGTAGATTGAACTCACAACCTCGTGCCTGTCAGGAGCTTAAGTCACTGAGCCAAACTTTTGACCCTGGTTTTTGGAGGCAGGGTCGCACTGTGTAGTTCAGGCCAGCCTTGCACTCACGTTGTAGCCCAAGCCTGCCTCGAACTCACAATGCTCCTCCTACTTCAGCCTCCCGGTGCTGGGATTAAAGGCGTGCGCCACCATGCCCGGCTTGAATTCACTTTTAGTCCAGGCTGGTCTTGAACTTGCAGTGGTTCTCCTGCCTCAGCCTCCTGAGTGCTGGGATTACAGACGTGTGCCACCACGCCCGGCTTGTCCAATGTTCTTTTAAAAGTGTGTGCCTCTTAGACAGTGGAGAGTGGCAGCCACGTTATGAGCACCCCTCAGCCCCTAAGGAAAGCTGTCCTTCACCATGGGTCGGGAGGGGTGGATGTGAGCCATCAGCAGGTGGGAGAGGGGACCCACATGGAGTGGGGAGAGGGGGCCAGGGAGGCAGGAAGACCTGCATTCAGATCCTGGCTCCTCCATTTTGGAAATGTAGATAATAACACTTTCTTGAAAAGGGTTTTACAAAAGACCAGGTGTAAAACATGAACTCCTTTGCTGGCAGAGTGGAGGCACTTGTTAAACAGTTATCATTTGTATCTGCTCATTCCTGCTTTTTTATTTTTTTATTTTTTTGTACCAGGAATTGAACTCACGACCTTGTGCTTACCAAGCAGGAGCTTGTGCTGCTGAGCTAAACCCCCAGCCCATATCTGCTCATTCCTGAGGGTGCAAGCCTGCAGGGGTGCAGGCCTGGGAGCTGCAGAGCTGGTGCCTGTGCACAGGTGGTTGGCAGAGGCTCCCAACATGCCAGTGAGCTCCTGCCTCTTACTCTAACATGATGCTGTTCATCTTTGGGCTGAGGTGGCAAGAAGGCGGCCTGTTTCCCAAAACCCCTCAAGCTGGGGGTGGTTGCACACCTATAATCCGATCACTCTGGGAGCCTGAGGCAAGAGGATCCCAGGTTCAAGCTCAACTCGCGCAGTTTAGCAACATAGGGAGAACCTATCTCAAAAAATAAAAAAGGGCTGATGCTATAGTTCAGTGTGAAGGTTCCAGGTTCTGTCCCCAGTACCATGAAAACAAAACACTGTCAGCTGAGTGGGGCTGAAGCTGGGCTGGGCTCAGATTAAGATCCTCAGTGCATGGCTGTCTCGGTGTCGGGGAGCACCCACGGCAGGCGGGCTCCGAGGCCGGCTTCTCGGCAGCTCTGTGCTAAGTCAGCAGCCTGGGACCCTTTGAAGGCCCTTGCAGCCCTCAGCGGCTGTGCCTGATTCTCAGTCCTGTCTTTTGTATTCTTCCCATGTTTCTTGTCTGATGGTGTAACTCTTGGAGCCACCTTCTAAAGATTACTTAGTGATAATTTTGTTTTAAAAGGCTGACATACACTGTATCAATAGGGTCTTCATGTGCATGTTTCATTTATTCTTTTTCTTCCTACTGTGTAACGACTCTGTGTCATGCGGTAGTGTTTTCACAGAGGTATAGGCAGAGACTTACAGAAGTTCATCCACTTGGCCACAGTTTCTCAGTTAACTAGAGAAATAGTAATTGAAGTTTTTTTGAGTTTGTTCTTATTTTTAACCACTTAACAGGTTAGCCCAAGCATCATTCTGGCAGCGAGTTTTATGTGCTGATTCCTAGGCATCGCTCAAGCAGGTATCATTTCAACCAGTCAATTTAATTTATTTTAATGTTTTGTTTTGTTTTCTTTTCTTTTGGAGACAGTGTCTCACTATGCATGCAGTTCAGACTGGCCTTGAATCCACTATGGAGTCCAGCCTGGCCTCAAACTCACGGTGATCTTCCTGCTCAGCCTCCCGAGTGCTGGGATTACAGGTGTATGCCCTCACACTCGGCTCAACCAGTTTATTCTTGTATTGAATAAATTTGATAAAGTTGTCCTTTTTATATTTCCTGTTACATTACAAACATTAATGGAAAAATGCAATTTTTGGTCATCCTGTATTTAAATAATTGAACTGGTAAGGGGCTAGCCCCAGGTCTTTTCCAAATTCTGGATTTTTCTCCCCGTTGATGATGTTTCCAGTGTCTAATGATGGAATACTTATTTCTAGCCTTCTCGCGGAGGGTAAGACATGGTCCTATTTGCTTTCACTTTGTGGAAGGCTTGTCACACAGCATCTGCTGTGTGATGGCCACATGGAAGCTTTGACCATTTGACAAGCGTGGCCTGGGACAATAGACGTGAAGACGCAGGGTCTGTATTTCCAAGGAGAGTAGACTCTAATGCTGTTGTTTTCAAAATCATAAAAATCACCTGGGAGTACAGCTTATTTGAATTTATTTATTTATTTATTTATTTATGGTACTGGGGATCAAATCTCAGTCTGACGCCTGCCAGGCAGGCCCTTGTGCCACTGAGCTAAATCCCCTGCTAGAATGTAGATTCTGTCTTTCTGGGCCAAAGCCCAGAACACGTGTGTCTGCTAGGTTCTCCAGGTGTAGCTGGGCGTGGTGGCACACACCTTTAATCCCAGCACTCGGGAGGCTGAGGTAGGAGAAGCGTTGAGTTCGAGGCCGGCCTGGGCTACATGGTGCGACCCTGCCTCAAAAAACCAGGGCCAAGAGTTTGGCTCAGTGACTTAAGTGCCTGTCTGCCAGACGCGAGGTTGTGAGTTCAATCCCTGGTGCCGCAAAAAAAAAAAAAAAATTCTCCAGGTGTTTTTGACCCAGGTGTTTCTAGCTCCCGTTTGAGGGACTCTGCCTCCGGGGTTTAGTGTATGGACATAATGACAAGGTGGGGTGCTGAGAACCAGCAGAGGAGTTACCAGTGACAGCAGAGGGTGGGGAAGTATCTAAATCAGGCTGGTTGGGAGTGGACACGGTAGACTTTCCTGAGAAGGCGATACCTGATCCAGTCTTGAAGGATGAGTAGGAGTTGACCAGACATCTGAGCTGGAAAGGGCATTCCAGACAGATCAAGTTGGAGTGCCATGTTGATGTGTTCTTGGGGATGAGGAGAAATTGTCTTCCGTCTGTGTTTTGGGATTGAGTTTGCCTGAGGTCAGACAAGGACCTGGGCTTACCAGGTACTGGTGTCCTTTTCAGACACAGCAGAAGGGATACACAAGGACCCTTCGTCTACCATGTGATGAGGTCAGTGTCTGAGGGCCCACCGGCCGGGGAATGAGAGGATGAAGATGCTCCCTGGAAGCTGCAGAGCTGACTAGAGAGTGGTCTTTCACTGGGTAGCAGAGCTGCACTTCCTGGGTACGCCACCAGAGATCAAATTGAGTTGCAACACATGGTTCGCTGTGCTACTTGACAAGATCAGAAAGCAGATGTTCTGGCTTAGAGACTCATCATGTATACCTAACAGGTAGATTACTGATTTTCAGAGAATAAGATTGCAACAGTGTGTGCTTAGTCTGCTGATCCACATGTGCACTAGTTTCTGTTCAGTTCGGAAGGCACTGATTTGGTAATGCTACTTCAACATTCTGTGTCTAAAGTGCATTTTTTTTCAGTGTTGAGGACTGAACTCAGAGTCTTGTGCATACTAGGCAAGCACTCTACCACTGAACTGAATCACCACCCTTCCTGTTCCACATCTAAACTGTTTCACGTCTGTTTTGTTAGTACAGAGACACAGACGCTCTTCTGTTCTCCAGGGATTCGACCCTGCTGTGCTTAACCTCTCTCTGTGGGTTCAGGACAAGTTAAGCACTATCCTGCTTGGGAGGGGACTAGCTGTGTACGAGGCAGCAAACACCGAGGTGATGCTTGTTTGTGCTACCAGAGGTGGAAGCCAGGATGCTTGTCTGCACTGATGATAAAAACCGTGTTTTGACAACTCCAGCAGAGCCTGTGCTTCCTGCTGTCACCTGAAGGTGACAAAGGTGACTGCTGCCCAAGCCTGTGCATGCAGGTTAATTGGTGGGCCCCAGCCATCGGTGCTTTAGGGGTCGTGTGGCTTGGTTTTCATACATCTGATAAGAAAGCAGTGGATAGGGCGGGAACCTAGTGGGCAGAAGACCGGTTACTGCTCATTCGGAAACTTAGCTAGGACAGAGCCAAAGACAACAGCCGCTTCCTCCAGTGAGATCCCATGAGAGTGATCCACCCCTTCCCATCCATTTTCCTTGACCAGGTAAATTTTAGTCTGTGAAAACAAATATTTGGGGCCATTAAAAAACACTCCTATACCATTTTTTTTCCTGCAGATTCCCGAGCTGCTCAACCGATTTTTGTTTCTCTGTTTGGCCCTGTGCGGGTCTGGGCTGCCACTGCGCGGCCCCCAGCCTGGCTGCTTTCTTCACTCCTTCCTGCCACTGGCTGCTCTCCTTGCTGATGTGTAGCAACAGTGAGGCGAACTGGCCCTGCATTTTGGCCTCCGTTGGTGCTTTCTGCTTCTCTAGAGCCATTACTTCTTGGGAAAGGTTTGGCTAATTTTGAAGCCCAGGCCTTGCCAGAGGCTTGTGTTGCTGCTGTGGGAAGTAGTGATCAAATCCTAAGAAGTAAAACTGTCAGATTGCTTTCTGAACTAAAAGAAAGGAGGGATGGTGTCCAAAAGCCACATGCAGTTCAGAGAGGGAGACCGCTGTGGGGGTGGCTGGAGAGCACACGCTGGCCTTTCCCAGAGTTGCTTCAGGTTTGTGGGTACTGTGTTCCCCATGGCCCTGCGTCATGGAGGCCAGAGTATTTATTACTGTTTGGTTCTCTTGGTTAATGCAAGGCCTCAGGAGCTCCCACTGAACTGTGACTCATGGTCTCGGTCTCAGTATAAACACTGTCCAACTTCTCATGTGGTTTTCATCATCCCCTAGAAAATCCCTGCTCACCCACCAGCGGTGTGGAGACCTGTGACTCCCTCCCTCTGGGCGTGGCTCTGGAGCCGCTGCCAGCAGAAGTAGAAGGCACAGTCACCACTGTCCGCGTGAGATTCTGGACTCCTGGGCCCGGCTCCGATTGGGCTGCGTGGCTGTCACCTGTCCCGGCTGGGGAACGTGGAGCGGACTCTCACAGTCACATGCAGATCGCAGCCCCACAGCCGGAGCCCTTGCAGGAGGAGGATCTCTTCTGCCACTGCTGTACCGAGCGGCTGAGAGGCCTGGGGGTGTCAGGCAGGACCAGCTCTTGGGGTTCCTTGGCCACTCAGTTCCCAGGGCGGTACTTGGTGAAGGTGCGATGCTTTGCTAGTTTGCTGGGTGGGTATGCTTGTGGGAAGTAAAAGCTTAGAGCCCATGAGGCAATCAGTGAGCAAGACTGGCTGAAGCACACTTCTGTACCAGATTGGGTGGGACGGTCTGGCTAGAACAGTGCCCCTGAGCTGGGGTGGTCTTGCCCCAGCTGACATTGGGCAGTATCTAGGCATTTTGGTGGTTGTATCTGGGGGCGGGGCAGACAGCGGCTTCTGCTGTCTGGTGGAAGCAGGGAATGCTGGGGGCCATATGATGCACAGCAGAGTCCCCTGCAACAGAAGCGCCCTGATGCCGGTCAGGCGAGCCTCGGGCAGGGACGCTGCGCTGTGCTGTGCTTGGGACTGGGAGCCACAGCCTTAGAGAAGGGGAGCTAGGCATGCCTTTTCCTGCTACACTCCAAGGCACGTGTGTCACTTGCCCAGAGATTTTTAGGACCTTGACATCTTGATTGCCCCTTCATTTATTTATTTTTTTGGTACCAGGGATTGAACTCACTACCTTGTGCTTGCCAGGCACGCGTTTATACCACTGAGCTAAATCCTCAGCCCCTTGGTTGCCCCTTTAATCAGCAGGCACTGTTTTATCTGGAACAGATAGTCTGGGGGGGGGGCGGAGATAATACTAACCCCTTCTGGAACTAAATGCCCTTCACTCCAGATAATCTGGGCACCCATTCCCCAGCAGGGCAGGACTTCAGTAGTACCCAGATGATTTTCTCTGTTTGTTTGTTTGAGACAGGGTCTTGCTGCGTTGTTCTTGCTGGCTTGAGCTCACCACAGCCCCCTGCCTCAGCTTCCTGAGAGCTGGGATTACAGGCTTGTGCATGACGCCCAGCATCCATTTTTCACTTCTGACAGCTTTGGGTGTTTGGTCTAGAAAACTTAGGCTTTTGAACCCAATTTCTCCTTTGCTATGAAAAGGGAAACAATAGCAAAAGCCCTGCTTGCGGTGCTCTGTCCCAGTCCCTGGGCAGAACTGGCCCCTCCCACGCGGAGCACCAGAGTTCCCAGCTCTGCATGGTGCTCACCTCACAAAGCAGAGGCCCTCCGTCTTTGTGGAGGACCTGTCGTGACTTGGGCTGTACAGGGCTGCTCGAGCCTCACATGGGTGCTCATGCTGAGGTATCTTCAGTCGCCCTTACCCTCAAGGTGAGGGGTGAACAGCAGGGACCAGTGGTGACTGCCCAGGCCAGGCACAGGGCGTGGTCCGCAGCGGTGGGGCAGGCACTGTGATGGAGCACAGTGAGGCTCACACGTGTCTCTGCCCCAGCTGTGCATGCCTATCTCAGAGTTCGGGCCTTGATTTTTTCAAGAGAAACTGGGGACCTGCATATTTTAAAGATGGGGCTCTCGCTATGCAGTTCAGGCCGGCCTTGAACTTACTATGTAGCCCAGGCTGGCCTCAAACTTGTGGTAAGCCTCCTGCCTCAGCCCCCTCCCCCCCACCCCCAGGTGCTGGGATTACAAGTATGTAACACCATGCCCTGGTTGGATTTTTCTTTTCTTTTCTTTTCTTTTCTTTTCTTTCTTTCTTTCTTTCTTTCTTTCTTTTTTTTTTTTTTTTTTGTACCTGGAATCCAACTCTGAACCTCTCGCTTGCCAGGTAGGTGCTGTGCCACTGAACCATATCCCAGGTCTGGTTGGGTTTTTGTATGAACCATATTGTCATTTTCATATGTTGACAGCTGGGCATGGTGCATACACCTGTAACATTGTAACACTAGAATTTGGGAGCCTGAGGCAGAAAGATCACTTGAACCTAAGAGTTTGTGATCAACCTAGGCAATGTAGTAAGACCCAGGCTCAAAAAACATTTGACAGCTGGGCATGGTGGCACATGGCTATAATCCTAGCACTGGGGAGGCTCAGCGGGGAGGATCACCATAAGATCAAGGCCAACCTAGACTCCACAGTGAATTCAAGGTCAGCCTACACTGCAAACACAAAGTGAGACTGTCTTAGCTGGGCGTGGTGGCGCACGCCTTTAATCCCAGCACTTGGGAGGCTGAGGTAGGAGGAACATTGTGAGTTCAAGGCCAGTTTGGGCTACAACATGAGCACAAGGCCGGCCTGAGCTACATAGTGCGACCCTGCCTCAAAAAACTAGGGCTGGGAGTTTGGCTCAATGGCTTAGGCACCCGTCTGGCAGGCAAGAAGTTGTGAGTTCAGTCCTCGGTGCCGCCAAAAACAAAACAAAACAAAGTGAGACTGTCTCAAAAAAATATTTTTTTAAACTAAAATAATAAAATTTTAAAAATTTTTAAAAATAAAAAATGCTTTTCATTGTCAACTTTGTTTGTTAGTTTTTGTTTGTTTTTTGGACACATAGTCTCACTATGTAGTTCAGGCTGCCCTTGAACTCACTCCGTAGCCCAGGCTGCCCTCAACCTTGCAGTGATCCTCCTGCCTCAGCGTACCATGTGCCATCATGCCTGGCAAATTGTGTTTTCTTCTAAAGTTAAAAAATAAAGATACCAGTTGGGCATGGTGGTGCACACTTTTAATCCCAGCACTCGGGAGGCTGAGGCAGGAGGATCGTTGTGAATTCAAGACCAGCCTGGGCTACAAAGTGAGTTCAAGGCCAGCCTGAACTGCATAGTGAGACCCTGTCTCAAAAAATAGGGCCGGGGATTTAGCTCAGTGGCGTAAGCGCCTGCCTGGCAGGGGTGAGGTTGTGAGTTCGATTCCCAGTATAAAAAATAAATAAGTAAGTAAATAAAGACACCATTGAGACATAGACCTGCCGCATGACTGCCTACTCTTCCCCTCAGTTTTCTGCACCAGCGCTTGCTAAAGGAGCCATACCCCTCAGGGTCTCTTCTGCTGCGAGAGTCTAGTGATGAGGGATTGCTGCGGTGACCTTGAGGTGGGGCTGCCTTTCCCTCTGTGTGTCCAAGGTGACCGCAGACCCTGTGCTGCTGCAGCCAGCCTGGCCCCGCAGGCCTGCACTTGCTGGGGCCTCACAAGAGACCGCAGGGTATGGTGCAACTTCAGATCTTTGCCTTGGGATTTTCCTACCAGATCAGCTGGCTTCTTCTGAGCTTGTTATTCGGGTTCCTACTAGCAGCACAGGAAATGGATTTTAATTTCTTTGCTGGCTGCTCTGGGGGCTGTTCAACAAGGACCCAGGTGCAGTACAGCTTTGGCAGTAGCGAGACTGGCGTGCATCGGAGCGTCACTGCTTTTCAGAATTTATGTTTGTGATCTGTTGTGCGTATTTCTTGTGGGAAGAGGTAGAAGTAATTTAATATGCCTTGAATCCAAGTAGGTACTGTTGGAGGTAACTGCTGTGAGACACAGCTGGGATTCTAGGGAAAGACTTTTAGTCTACTCCATTTTTGGAGGGCATGAACTCTTTATTGTATGTTTGTTGTACATATAGGGATATGTCTAAAGCTGGGCATGGTTTACTGTTTTGTTTCTGTTTTTTCATTTTTTGGTGTTTTTTTTTTGTTTTGTTTTGTTTTTTCCTTTGGTACTGGGAATGGAACTCATGACCTTGTGCTTACCAGGCAAGCACTTGAGCTGCTGAGCTAAATCCCTGGCCTGGTTTATTATTTTAATTTGAGACAGGGTCTCTCTTAGCCTGTAATCCCAGTACTAGGCTGGGGCTACATAGTGAGTTCAAGGCCAGCCTCAGCCATAGTGAGTTCAGACCCTGCCTCAAAACAAACAAGAAGGGTTTTTTTTGTTTCTTTGTTTCACATTTGCATACAATGTACCTAGAAGTAAATTTATTACTGTCTGAGAATTTCATGTCTTTTATCAGTTCTGGGAAAATTCCAATTCTCTTGAAATATTGAATATTGCTTCTCCTCCATTCTATTCTTGAATTTCTTTTTTTCTCTCTTTTTTCAGGGGTGCGGGTTGAGACGGTCTCGCTGTGTGGTTCAGGTTGGCTTGGATTTGCTGTGTAGTTCAGGCTGGTTTCGAGCTCACATCTGTAACCCCAGTACTGGGAAGGGTGAGTGAGGCAAGAGTATTGCCATGAGTTTGAAGTTAGCCAGGATTATATAGTGCATGCAAGACCAGTCGGGACTACATACTGAGACCCTGCCTCAAAAACAAAGAAAATTTTTTCAGCTTGGGCATTCTCAGATCAGGTAGTATAATTCAGGTTTCAGGTTAGCATGCGGAGGAGGCTGTGATCATAGATTGTCAGAGAAGATGCTTTTCTATCTCTGTTTGGAGGTGCATGGTTGTCACTGTGTGGCAGTGGGCGCTCCCTACTCCTCGCCTGTTCTGTCCCTGTGAGGGGCCCAGCTTTATGCTGAATCTCAGCCCCAGCTCCTGTTGGAGACAGGCTTGGGATCCACACGCTACCTGACGCTGCAGGCAGGGAAAGGCCAGACTCACTTCGGAGTGCGGTTTCTAGTGTCAGGGTTGTTTTTGGTCCCTGAGATCCTTCTTGCTCTCTTGCAGGTTCAGCTGTATAATTTAAAGGGTACTGTTATATGGCCAGTGTTTCTAGGCATTTCATAGTAGAAGAGCTTGTAGTTTGCTACTCAGTTGACTTGTCAGAAGTAGAACCCCTATCTCGTGCTTGTTACCATGGCTGTGGCATCCCTGTGCCTGTCGCGCCAAGTGGCAAGAGGACTTGACGTGTACGTAATTTGGGGAACTAGAGTCGGCGGGTCCTCGCTCATTTACATGGAGCAGCCGAGAGTTGGCGTCCCGTGCTTTAGCATCCTGAGGAGGCTTCAGTTTTCTTGTTTTTCACGCTTAAACTTTTAAACTCTAGTGTTTCCCTAAGGATGTGAAGATGGTGTTGCTATTAGCCAGTTGCCAGCAGTCTTCCAGCCCCATAAATTGACAAATTAAAACCTTGCCTGGAGAACCATTACTGCCCAGTGTCTCTTTATGCTGGCACTTACAAAGTTCTTACGCTGATTAAATTGACCTTTACAGTGGCGCTGCTAAGAATAGCAACTACAGGACATGGAAACTGTTAAGAAAACGTTCTTAGTCCCACAGTTGATGTTGCTGCCAGAGAGAGGGGATAATGTCTTGCATATGTGCAAAAGGCACATCATTCAGCCTTTTCCATTGTAAAAATGTTCTCTCTGGTTGGATGGTGACCTTGTTTGTTGCTTCTCTGTGCTGGTGTCTGTGTGTGTGTGTGTGTGTGCGCGCGCGCAAGGCTTCCTGGGGACTGAACCTGGGGCCTGCCCACTGAGAGAGGTTCTCACTGAGCTGCTCTTGCCTTGGCTTCCTTGAGTGCTGAGATGACAGGCAGGCACCGTCATGCTTGGCTGTGCTGATGTATTTTGTTTGGTGTCCTTTTAGTGACCTGTCTCTTGAGGTGGTCATTTGGACTAGGCTGACTGCACAGACCCATGACAGGAGGAGCCTGGTAATGGGGTGAAGGGCAGGGCATTAGAGAACTTTTTTTCTTTTTTCTTCTGTTCTTTTTTTCTTAGGGCATTTTTTTTTTTTAACACAAAATTCCTTTTCCACAAATTCTGTGTTTTTAGCATTTTTAAAAACCGTAGCTGTGTGTGGAGGCACACACCTGTAATCCCAGCACTCAGGAGGCTGAAGCAGGAAGATCCCCATGAGTTGGAGGTCAGCCTAGATATCTAATGAATTCAAGGCCAGCCTGCGTTACATAACGAGACCCTGTCTAAAAAAGCAAAACAAGCGTTTAAGCCTTATTTGTGCAAATGAAAACTTTGCCAGAAGAAGGTATCTTTAAAATGCACATCCGATCTTGTCAGCTGCTGCAGTCTGTCCTCCCTTAACCTGATTTCCCTACCTCCTTCTTCCAGCCAGGGCTTTGCTGTAACATTTGCTGTCCAGATTGTTTGCTCATCCCTCTTTGCCACTTGCTGGCCTTCTGACTGTCCTGTCACCTCCCTCCCAGAAGCCAGTTTGGGACCCTCTTGGTTGGTCAGCCCCAGGCTCACCGGTGTTTTACCTGTGTGCTGCTTCAGTTGTCTTTCCTTAGACCACAGGCTGTGCGGGCGCAGTGGTCCTGACCGTCAGCCCGTTTGCCCACTGTGTTCTCCGACCCACTCAGCGCAGGCGCAGAAAGGAGAATGCAGGCCCTGTGCCCCTCCTCAGAAGAGCAGTGCATATGGGGTCATCTGGGCCGGGGAGGAGCGGCCCTGGGCACCTGCCCCTCTGAAGGCTGCACAGGAAGCGAGGTGCGCTGTTCCCAGGTCTGCTGTTCCTGTCAGCCGTGAATGTCGGTTCTGTCTGATGGGGTTTTTGTTTAAGTAGCCAGGTGTGGAAGGCAGGAGAATAGGTGGCCGCAGCGTAGCGGCTAAGAGCGCGGTGTGGATGGGACTTGTTTCCTAGCTGCGATGCCGGGCGTGTTCCCTGGCCTCTCTGGGCCTCAAGTCCTGTGCCTGCCCACTTTCTGGAGTTGCCGTCAAGTTCCATGGAAGATGAGTGGAAGGCGTCGGACCGCGCCCAGTGCTGGTGGTGGCTGCTCGGCATAGCCCCTACCGGCACAGTGCTGTCCTGGGGAGGGCAGAGGGCTGAGGGGATGCCAGTGCTGCCCAAGGGAGGGCACAGCTCGTTCTCCAGCACACCCACTGGAGAAAGGCCGGGTGTAAGGGACACTTAGTGCCCACTCTTCGGGATGTCCTGTGTAAGGAGCTTGAAGAGGCTTTGGAGAGAATCACAGGAATTTTTCATCTTTGACCTCTGCTGCACTGTCTCCAGTTCCTCTCTCTCTCCTTCATGTGACTGGAGCAGCCCCCGTTGCCACAGTGAGCTTTCCTGTCCTGAAATAATGCTAAGCAAAGGTCAAGCGTGGTTTGGAGCCCTTCGGTGACTGGCAGTGTGGCTCACTGAGTGATGTTGACCGCAGAAGCTCAGAGATGTTCACTGTCTTACTTGGGGCCACACAGCTGAAAAGGCTAGTATGACAGCTGGACCTTGCACCCCATCCAGCTGACTCTTAACCACTTGGGCCTTGGAGTCCGAGCTGCCCGAAAGTCTGTGAGTCCTCTGGATGCTCCCTGTTTGGGCTCCTCACCAGCCCCAGACCACTGCCCCTTCCTGTTGTGAGGGCATGGTGGCATTGGTTTCAGGCTCTCCTCTGGCTCCAGGTGCTACGTGGGACCGGGTGAGGGAGTGGTGGGGTGGAAGCGCTGGGGCAGACAGACCCGGACCGGGCAGGGTCCCACACAGCCTTAGGATGGAGGGGACGTTGGAGAGGCCAAGGCATGGCCTGCCCGAAGTCTGTTCCTCTGTCGTGACAGAGCTGGGCCCCGCCACAGTGCTGCGTTCTCATGCCAGTGGGTCACCTCACACCCCCATCATGCACCCCCCGATTCGCCTTCTCGCTTCTTCCTCGTGTGGCCCCTGAGCCAAGTCCTTGTGCCCCCTAACTGCCTGCCTTCCTTTCTTCCCTACCTGGCAAAAAAGGACCATTCCTACAGCCAGGCAGCTGGGCGGCTGTGCTCAGGGGAGGTGGAAGAGTGCAGGAAACCAGAGGAGCTGGGTTCAATGATGCTCTTCCCGGGCCATAGCCCAGGCCTCTGCTCTAGGCCTGGGGCCAGGGGAGAAAAGCTGGCCCCAGCACTCATGCGTACGACGCTGGCTTAGATCTCTGTGCTCGCATCCATGCCTCCCATACCTCACTTGACTGCTGGTTGCCCTGGGCCTCATCGCTTAGCTGTTCCTCAGGCTGAGGGGCACCCGATTCTGTCCTGTGCTGGCGTATGGGCAGCTCCGCCCTTTCAGAAACCATGAGGACACAGGACAGGGCCTGAAAAGTGGCATTTGTGGGGCATGGGCTGAAGCCTCTTGGTGTCTTTATGGAAGGAGTGTCTTGCTTTGAGGCCAGAAAGGCTGGTTCTGGCCAAAGCAGCAGGCGCAGCCATTTTGTCCCAGGCCTTAAGGAGGCCTTCACCTGGACAGCCTTTCACAGACCAGGAGCACCTAAGGGCCCTTGCGAGGATCCTGGGCTAAGCTTGAGATCCGCCCTCTGCCCTCCCCTTTCTCCTGTCCTTTCCCTGTGACTTCAGGGACCTGGTCTGTTGCTGCCTGGCCTCCAGCTCTTTGGACTGTTGCTGTCACAGGAGTCCTTGTTTCTACCTGGGGCCAAGTAGACACCATAGTGAAACCAGGCCCAGAGAGGAGGACCCAGCCATGTGACCTAAATTTCCACTGGCAGCCACCCACCCGGATATGCGCCATGGGCAGGGGGGTCAGCCTGAATGGTTGCAAATGCAATCCTGCGGTTTGAGTTTCTTTGCTGAGCAGGGTTTTCTTTATTCTGAGTTTCTTGAAGAAAGAACAGTGGCTTCCTCAGTTCATATCACTTTTATCCAACACAGTGCTTGGCACAAAGACTGGGTCTAGGAACAGAGAAGTTTTGGAAGCCAGGTACACAATAAGACTTCGACCTTCATCTATGCACAAATAGCCCAGAGTACACACTGGGCTGAGGCTAGGGTTGGCTGGGAGTGTATTTCGCACCTTAAATGTGAAATATATTTTTAAAAGGTATCCGTCTCCATCCCCATCCAGCAGTGCTATGAATAGGATCTGGCAGACTGCTAGATGGTTACTCAGCAGTACCCTGTATGTAGCTGTCCCAACAAGGGACAGTGTGAATCCTGAGGACGTCAGATAACCAGAAGTGTCCGCACAAGGTGACATTGGACCAGCTCACCTAACCAGGTCACGTTTTTCTGAAGAGTAAAGAATTTGAGGAGGAGGCTTAGATCCCTTTTTAGAATCTCACTGTGTTTTGAAGAAGGAGGAAGTGACTGACTGGATGCTAATCCCTGAGTCCCTACTGCATTAATTATTCCAGCAAGTTTCACAGGAGAACTGGTTTTATTTAAACCATAGTGCTAATTCCAGGAGAATCACCCCTTCCTACCAGCTGAGTAATGCCCGAACACAAAATGTTTCTACTTGGACATAAAAAGAAGGAGGCAGCCCTTTCCTGCCCCCTCTGAGGGACCTCATCTCTATCAGCTGGCTTTGCCTGGTGCACCTCCCTCCCCTCTTAATAAACCTAAATTCTGCTGTTGTCTTGTGGGGCTAGGGATTGAACCCAGGGCTTTTGCACTGAGCTACATCCCTAGCACTTTTTTTTATATTTTGAGACAAGGTCTTGCTAAATTGTAAGTTGGCAGGTTAACCATCCTGGGTCTGAGCTTGGGGTCCTCCTGTCTCAGCCTTCCAGAATATGTTGTATGGTTTTTTAAAACTTTTTTCCTGAATGAAATATGTAAACTGCCACAGCTTTGTGGATGGACAAGCAAGTGACCAGGAGGGGGTTTTGTATGTGAAAAAAATTGGTGATTGATTGATTGATTGATTGAGACAGGGTCTTGCTATGTAGTTCAGGCTGGTTTTGAACTCACTTCATAGCTCATGCTGGCCTTGAACTCGCAGTGATCCTTCTGTCTCAGCCTCCTAAGTGCTGGTATTACAGGCATGTGCCACCATACCCAGCAAAATTGGTGTTTTAAAAGCTCTAGTTTAATATGTTAAATGCTTCTTGATTTTTTTTTTTTTTTTTTTTTAAGGATAAGGAAGCCTGTGTGGGTACCAACAATCAAAGCTACATCTGTGACACAGGACATTGCTGTGGACAGTCTCAGTGCTGCAACTACTACTATGAACTCTGGTGTAAGTGCCTGCCCAGGGGTTCTGGGGTCCTGCCTCTGCGTCTTGGGAAAGCACAGCCAGCCTTTGTGTTTCTCTTGGGACAGTGTTGTAGAACTGTCTGGTTCCAGATTCCCCAAGCGACTTCCTTGTAGAGGAGCAGGGCTCTGGTGCACTGGAACACTGTGGGCCTGAGACAAGGGGACGACGCCCGAGCCTCGCTGGAGGCCTTGGCTGCCAGCCTGTCGCCCGCACTCCTGCCTGGGTTCTTTTTTCTCCTTTCTTTATTTCTTCTTTTTTTTTTTTTTGCAATACTAGAGATCCAACCTGAGACCTCACACCTGCCAGGTAGACACTCTGCCACTGAGCTGCCTCCCCCTGGGGTTCGCCTCAGAGCTCGTCTCTCCTTCCCCATGCTGCTGTGAGCATTGGGCTTGCTTTCCTGCCACCAGCAGGGCTTCCAGAGTCCCTGTAAGAGCCTCCCGGAGTGGCCTCTTCCTTCTCGAGGGCCCCTCCCAAAGCATGGCCTTCCCTGAGGTCCCTGCCATGGGTTTCTTCTGGGGAGAGGGCGTCTCAGCCCCTTCTTTCTTTCCCCAGTGCCCCGGGGCCCTCTCCAGCGTAGGCGGCCTGTTGCCGGTGGCTGAGTGCCAGGTGAGAACAGTCCCCTCGCGCAGCTTGGGCCCCTGTGCGTTTCCCCGGCCTCACGACAGTCGGCGCTGCCGTGGCCTTCAGGGTGGGTTCGACTGCTGTGCCTCGCACTCTGATTGTGTTAGGACTCAGACAACGCTGTAGGCTGCTAGATAGAGAATGGAGGGCTGAGGGCCCCCATGAACTGACACCATAGCGGTTCACCACTGTCTTTTGAGAGAGGAAACTGTCAGCCATGGCCCTGGATGATTCTGAGCCCGTCCCTGACTCCACATGGAGATGAGCTTGAGGTTTCTTTGTTAACCGGTGCCCTTAGCCACCGGCCCTGCTGCCCTTGGCCTTTCTCCCTGCTCCCCCGCGTCAGCGATACGATAGGAGAGCAGCTAGGACTATTGTTTGGCCTGGCAAGGAAATGGGACTCCTGGCAGAGAAGCCTCTGCTTGTGAAGTTCAGTTGTCTCTGACAGCCAGAGGGTGGGTCCGCCAAGTAGGACCTCTCCCTCAGCCTGCCTTTCCTTCGTGGGACTGAGGACTGAGGTTTCCAAGGCAGTCCAGTGCCAGAAGGACTGTGCCCACCAGGCTTCTGTATTTACAAGCCGAGCCACGAGCCAAAGGCGGGCACGGAATTGGTGCTATTTTACAAGAGGAGGAGCTGAGAGACAGAGCAGAGAGCACCAAGTGCTGACCAGGCGTACGGCACTGAACCGCCTTACAATGGAGACAGCCACAGGGTTCAGCTTCGCCCTCCTGGCCTCGTTAAAGCAAGAGGCGAAGCCCCACTGCCCCATAGGCTCGGAGCTGGTTGGGTTTTCTGGCACCTAGTGGCGTGAGTTTTGGAGAGGAATAGAGTTGCTGATGGCCTGGTCTCAGATTGACAGAGCCTTCTGGGCCGGTGGCAGAGCAGACTCTGTCACCAGAATTGGGTCACCACAGCTGGGCTAGAAGGCAGGTGAGGTGGTGGGAACCGGAAGACCCAGATGTCAGGGAGCTTGTCTGGGAAGTAGGTTTCACTCCAGGGACTTCGAGAAGGTTCGAGGAAGAGCTGGGTCATTCTCTCTGCAGTAATAGTGGGCTAGAGAGAGGAGGCGGCCGGACAGAGACAAGCGTCTGCTTGGAGCGGAAGGATTCTTTGGTGCACACGTTACTTTGTCATCACCGAGTTTTAGCGGATGGAGAGCAAACGCAAATGCGCCTCTTCCCTGAGCCCGGCAGTGGCGTCTCTCCCGGCCCTCCCCGGAGCTCCTTTGGTTTTTCTGCCTTATTTAGGGCCTGGGCTCTGCCAGAGGTGTATGGAAGGGAAGTTGGGTGTTAGAATGCACCGTGACGTCCTCAGGAAAACTGTACTCATTGCTGTTTTAAACCATGTTCCTTTCATTGCCTCTCAAGGAGCTTTGGATTGGGTGATAAGAAAAACCTTCAGCGGGGGAATCCTCGGCAGGGGTTTCATCAGAGGTGCCTCTGCCACTGCAGTGGCAAACCCGTGGCATGTGTGCCACAGTGGGACAGCTCTGAAGGGTTCCGCTCCACTGCACTGGAGCTATAGAGGCCTATAAGGAAAGGCCTTTGGAGGAAATGGCACTCCCACCAGCCCTTTTACGTCTATTAAACTGAGTTTTCCCTCGTGCTGAGGACTGTCACAGCATGAACTGAAGGTTTTTTTTTTTTTTTTTTGGTACTGGGAATCGAATTCAGGGCCTCATGCTTGCCAGGCAGGTGCTGTGCTGCTGAGCTGTATCTCCAACCCTGAAGATCCTGTTTAAGCAGTGCAGTGGTTGAGGCTATAAAACCTTAGTCACCGTTGTTCTGTCTATGCATTTATATGGCATCTGTACTTTAATTCATCATTCTATCATTTAGTCATTCAGCAAACCCTTAGGCTAATGGTCTTAAACTTTAATGGACATCAGAATTTCTGGCAGATTTCTAGTCCCTATCCCCAGTTTGCTCTTTTTTTATTTTTGTTTTTACTTTGTTTTACAGTGCTGGGCATCAAACCCAGGATTTTGCAGAAAGAGCTCCTGCTAGGGCTGTGGGGCTTGCTTGAGAAGAAATGGGAAACAGAGGGCTGTATGGTAGAACTATCCTAGGCACTAAGGAGTCTTCATTCTTCTTATCCCATTTTGCCTGAGGATCAGCTGTTTCTGTGGGCTGGTGGCAGCTGAGAAGTATTTGAGCCTTACTCCATGGCCACTTTGCTCGGGACTCCCACTGGCAGAGGAGACCTGGGAGTACGGGAATGTCCTCAGGGCCCGGTCTCTTAGTTCTCCTCCCGGCACTGTTGCCACCCACCGAGCTGTATTTTCCAGGGAGAAGCCCAAGTTGCCCCTGAGATAATTTGGGGAGTCACACTCAAGCCTCAGGTTTCTCTGGTTTGATTGATCAGAGAAGGGGAGCTAGAACCAGCTGACCTGGCACCATGGCCATGACGGGCATTTGGAAATAGGTTCCCTGATTTTTCAGTGAATTTTGCCAAGAGCAGAACCTATAAGCAGATTTTGGACTTGCTCCTAACCCATGTTCTTTATGGAATGTTTTGGGAGAGGTTAGAGGGAAATTTAAAGGAAATTCTTCCCATCTGTGGCTGTTGTGTAACAACAGCAGTCGTCATAAGCTGGAGGATGTACCTTACGTCAGACATGGTTCCGAGGATGCCACATGCATTGTTAACTCATATAGTCCCTACAGCGATTTTTCTTCCCATTTCACAGATGAGGGAAGTAGAAACCAAACGACCAGAGTCACAAATGCAGAGGAAATGGTGAGCATGAGCTGGAATTTGAGCCCAGGGCCCCTGTTCCCAGTGCCTCCGGATCTGCAGTTGTGCTGATTCGTCAGTTCTTGGTCTTTGAGCGGAAGGTGCCGGTCTCTGAAATCTTCATCTTCCAAATTCAGGTCTCTTCCCAAGTGCTAGCAGCACGAGCTGCTGCTTCGAGCTGTGAAGAGCAGGCCGTTATCCATGTCCCAGCCTCCAACCTGCACGGTGCCTAGGCACCTGATACAGTAAACTCTGGGGCACGTGACTCAGTTTCTACACTGGACTCTGTTTTAAAAAACATGTTTTACATTTTGTTTAGCTTGACAAATGCTCCCTACTGCAAGGGCACAGCTTTCCAAGTTATAGGAATGTAGTCTCTGAAGGTATGTGTTTCATGGAGGTATTTCTGTATTCACATGTATATCTTTCTTTAGATTTTACTGCCTTGTTTCTGAAATTTAACTAAAGGATAAAAATTTGGCCCAACTAAATAGGAACCAGTCAGTCTTCTCCCATGGGACGCCAGTGGACCCAGCTCTGCCTAGGGAGCTGGAACACCTCCTGAGAGGTGCCGTTTGGGAGGGCCCCAGCAGGATGGCTCCAGCTTGTCGGCGTCTTTCCTGTGCCTGTGCTGACGCCCCACCATGCCACTCGGCCCACTGTGTTCCCCCAGCAAGAACACATGGCCGGTGCACAGTGGAGAATTTTCTCCCGTAGCAAATGAGAGGAGTAGATGGGGCCCGCAGTGTGGCTCAGGGATGAACGTGTGCTTGGCACATGAGAGGCTCTAGGCTTGATCCTGAATGCGTGTGCATGAGTGTGTCCATGCACACATGCGTGCACAGTGCGCTGGTGGAATTTCACTAAGCGTGTGAGTTTTCTGGTTCTGTGTTAGAATGTGACAGAGGTGCCAGGAGTGGTAGTGCACATCTGTAAATCCTAGCACTCAGGAGGCTGATGCAGGAGAATCATCATGAGTTTGAGGTCAGCCTGGCCTACATAATGAATTCAAGACCAATCTGAACTATATAGCAAGATCCTGTCTCAAAAAAAAAGTTATGAAAGCTGGGAAATAATACCCTGGTTTCTGTTGAGGCAAGGAACTATTAAAAAAAATGACTTGAGGGTTAAACATATAGTTAGGTGCAGATTGTCTAATGGGAGAAGGAATTTGGAAGCTGAGCTGGCTATGGTGGCACGTGGCTGTAGCCGCTGCGGTTTGGATGGCTGGGATATGAGTATCACCGAGCTCATGAACTCGGGACCCTCGCGGGTGACAGCGCGAGCCCCCATCTCTTACAAACGGTGCAGAGTTGAAGGCCGCTGCGTCACGCTGAGTGGCGGTGACACAGAAGCAGCCACAGAGTCCTGTGCACCCCGACTCCAGCCCGGCTCTTAAGCAGAAGGCACTGTGCTTATTTGTGTGTCCCTGAGGTGAGCCCCCCCTGGGAGGACAGGCGGTGTGAGACCTGTGTCAGTGGTCTCACCGCCACGCCCTGTCCTCTCACGTGGCTGCCTTGGATATCATGGCTCGGTCAGGCCCTGGCCGCTGGGAGCTGTGGAATGGTGATGGCAGCCTGCCTCAGCTGGGAGGCCGGGTCATCACGCTGTCTCACCGGACAAGGGGAAGAGCCCTGCAGGGACACCCCAGGGGAACAGGGAGGAGCCTTGTCTGACACATCACCAACGCCCGCCGAGATCTTTTGGAGTACTCTTTGTATACACATGAGGGAAGGCCAGGGATTTGTTCATTTACAAATATTTGGGGGAGCAGGAAGCATTTTTTTTCTTTTTGGTATTGGGCATTGAACCCAGGGCCATCACACTGAGCTCCAGCTGTTTTTTTAGTTTTTTATTTTTTGTACTGGGGATTAAACTCACAACCTTGAACCTGCCAGGCAGGCGCTTAGGCCACTGAGCTAAATCCCTGGACCTTAAATGTTTTATTTTGAGATGGGGTCTCACTCAGGCACTAAGCTGGGCTCAAATTCATGGTCCCCATCTCAGCCTCCCTGAGTGCTGGAATTCCAGGCATGCGCTGCCCCTCCTGGCTTTCTCAGATAAATCTGTATTGATGAAGAAGATATTTTTTCTACTCTAAAGAAGTACATAGTTGAGCTGGGCATGGTGGCATACACCTGAAATGCCAGCATCCTGTCTCAAAACATTTTAAACAGGGCCAGGGCTAGATAAATAGCTTAGTACAAACACTCCTGGGTTCAACCTCAGTATTGAGGGGCAGGGTGGGTGGTGGTAGTGCATGTTTACCTTAGAAAAATTAAAAATACAGATGAGCAAAGTGAAGAAGGAATTGGTTGCCCTGTCATCTAGAATAACCTCCTGCTTAGCTGGCTGACTGTTCGTTGTTTTTGTTTTGTTTTGTTTTGTTTTGTTTTTTTCTGTTCATATATACTTTATTTTTTGTGATGTTAGGCATTGAACCCAGGGTCTCACACATACTAGGCAAATGCTCTGTCTCTGAACTCATTCAGCATCTATTATATTTTTGGTTTGTTCGTTTTTATGGTCCTAGGGATTGAATCCAAGACCTTTGCACTGAGCTACATCCACAGCCCTTTCATTAACTTTTATTTTGAGATGGAGGCTCACTAAATTGCTCAGACTGGGCTCAAACTTTCAGTCCTTCTGCCTCAGCCTTCCAGGTGTTGGGGTTATAGGCAGGAGCCATCATGTCTGACTGGAGATGGGGAGAGTTTGTGGAGACAGGATCTTGCTGTATAGTTCAGACATGTCGCAAACTTGTGATCCTCCTGCCTCAGCTTTCCCAGTGCTAGGATTACAGGTATGCAACTCCATGTTCAACAGTTCTATATTTAAAGTAAAAATTGGATTATATGTCAATCAAAAATATGTAGCAATTTTTAAAAGACATGGAGGCTTGGCATATCAGATTGCATACTAAATGTGTGTGTGCGTATTTTTTTTCCTTAAGAGTAGGAAAATTTATTGGAGAATAGGAATGGGGAATAGATAGCTCCTGAGAGACAGGTTGCCAACAAGCCCACCTTGCAAAGGAAGTTTTATAGAGCAAAGTCATGAGGCAGGTACAACGTGGGTCAAAATTATAATCAACCAAAAATACTGCAAATATAGTCGCTTAGGTAACATTGATCTAATGGTAGCAAGGGTGCGTGGGTGACGTCATTAACCTTGGCCGACCATCTGCAGTCCTAGTCTTAGTGCAGTAGGTGGGAGAATCTGAACAGCCCACTGCAAGTGAGATCATGGGAGATCTCAAAAGGGCAATCCCAGCAACCCCAAACTCCCCCGTCCCCTGGGGAAGTGTGTAAGACTAGCCATTGTGACGTCATCTCCAGATGTGCCCCCAGCCACCTCCTGATGCGTTCTCACCTTCCGCCCCGACTGGGCCCTGGCCCTGTCTGACCGCCTCCTCTCTTCCTACCTGACTTAGCTGTCTGTGATATTCTTCCCTCTGAAGAGGTACCCCTAACTGCAGTTAGGGGGCATAGCTTCCATCTAGCTGCATCGAATTGAGAAGGGTTGGTGTAGGGGAAACTGCAGTCAGTGACCTTCTCCAGAGAGCTGGTCTGATGAGCCTCAGATGAACTCTTTATAAGGTCAATCTGGTGGATCTTGGAAAAGGAGTCTGGAACATTTGTTGTTGGTTCCATGGGCATGATCATTTGGAGTCTGGCAAAAACAAAACAAAACAATATGATCCCAATTATTTTCAACATGGCTGTTGATTCTCAATGATTTTTTTTTTTTTTTTTTTTTTTTTTTTTGCGGCACCAGGGATCAAACTCACAAGTTCACGCCTGCCAGACAGGTGCTTAAGCCACTGGACCAAACTCCAGGCCCTAGTTTTTTGAGGCAGAGTTGAACTGTGTAGCTCAGGCCGGTCTTGTGCTCGCGTTGTAGCCCAAGCCAGCCTCGGAGTCACAACGCTCCTCCTACCTCAGCATCCTGAGTGTTGGGATTAAAGGCGTGTGCCATCACACCGGGCCGTACTGTTTTATAATCTGCCTTTTTCATTTAATAGCAAAAACTGTTATGTAAAAAAATAAGAAATAAAGATTTTGTGAATTGCCCTTTTTTTTTTTTTTTTTTTTTTTTTTTTTTTGTGGCACCAGGGATCAAACTCACAACTTCTTGCTTGCCAGACAGGCGCTTAAGCCACTTAACCAAACTCCAGGCCCTAGTTTTTTGAGGCAGGGTTGCACTATGTAACTCATGCCGGTCTTGCACTCACATTGAAGCCCAAGCCAGCCTTGGATTCAATCCCTAGGACCATAAAAACGAACAAACGAAAAATATAATTGATGCTGAATGACACAGTTCAGAGACAGAGCATTTGCCTAGTATGTGTGAGATCCTGGGTTCAATGCCCAACATCACAAAAAGTAAAACATACAGCTAGACACCAGGTGTCTGGGTGGGGCTGGCAGCTGTAGGTGCCTGCACACACTGCCCCTCTGTGCCCCCAGGGTTCTGGCTGGTGTGGACCATCATCATCATCCTGAGCTGCTGCTGCGTCTGCCACCACCGCCGAGCCAAGCACCGCCTTCAGGCCCAGCAGCGACAGCACGAAATCAACCTGATCGCCTACCGGGAAGCCCACAACTTCTCAGCGCTGCCCTTTTATTTCAGTATGTACACCGAGGACCGCCACCCCTGCCCTGAGGCTCAGGAGCTCGGGGGCAGTGGCAGTGCCCCTGTGCCCGCGCAGAGCAGGCTTCCCAAGTGCAGGCCCAGGACTGCCTCCTCAGCACAGAGGAGCAGGTACCGGTGCAGGCCCATGCTCACGCGGCTGAGTGCCGGCCAGGGCAGCCGCTCCTTGAGCAGATCGCTCTTTGTTGTTAGGGTGGTTGGATGGAATGTGATGTGTGAGTGAACTGAGATTCAGGGTTCAGTGGCCTGAGTTCCTCCCGTTTGCTTGCTGGCATGTCACATGCCTGGTAGAGGTGGCCGTGAAAGGGGCTAGGGCAGGGCTGGCGCTGGGACTTCTGAGCACCAGGAAGCTTGGTGCCTCACCGAAGAGCATTCCCCAGACTTGTGGAGCTCCTTACAAATGACTTCAAGGGGTCCTCACAGCCCTGCTGGGCAGTGTATCCCATAATAAAAGGGTCAGCTGCTTAGCACAGTGCCAGGCATATAGTAAGTGCTCAATAAATGCCAGCAGTTTCTGTTGTAGTGGGGTGACCGTGCCCCTGGGCGTGCAGGACGTGGAGAAGGTGACTTCCTGGCAGGTTCGCATGGCCTCGGGTGTGAGGGCCTCCCCTGTGCCGCTCTTCCCGCCTGCTCTTGATCTGAGTCAAACTGAAGCTCATTTGTCTTGACAGACCTCCTACAGCCACGAGAGAGAGACAGAGACAGAGAGAGACAGAGAGACAGAGACAGACGGACAGACAGACAGCGAGAGAGCAAGAGCGCAGATTTCTAACTTCCGAGAGAAAGACCCGAGTGGAGTGTGTCTGGAAGCCCAAAGTTAGGTCCCTGACTGAGACCAGCGGGCTAGGTAGGACACAGCCTGGCACGGAACGGGAGACTTGCATGCCTGTGGGAAGAGCCCCGTTCTGCGCAGAGTTCCTTCCTGGCCACCTGCTGCACTTGGCTGACCTTGTGCCTTACCTCTAGGTAGGCAGGAAGTTCTTGCTTAGGAAGCAGGATTGGGGGTTCTTGGGTGTCAAGCTGGATTAGCTCACCTCCCAACTGTCCCTCTTCCTCCACACAGCTGCTCACAGACCTCTGCCCTGCCCACAGGAAGCTTGGCTACCACTTGGTGGCTGTCCTGCAGGGGTTGGAAGGGACAACGCGTATGTTTAGTGTGAGCTTTGCAACCTGTCCTAGGATGATGACCAGTGCAGTGATTTTTCTTCCTACCTCCTCATTTTAGGGTTTTTGCCAAACTATTTACTACCTCCTTATGAGGAAGTGGTGAACCGACCTCCAACTCCTCCCCCACCATACAGTGCCTTCCAGCTGCAGCAGCAGCAGCAGCTGCC
The DNA here is from genome assembly GCA_004363535.1 of Dasyprocta punctata. Taxonomy (NCBI): domain Eukaryota; kingdom Metazoa; phylum Chordata; class Mammalia; order Rodentia; family Dasyproctidae; genus Dasyprocta; species Dasyprocta punctata. The sequence goes on along the minus strand of RJWM01006863.1, from coordinate 29,800 downwards.
TCCTCAGTGTGGCCCCGCAGGTGGGGGGCCCCCAGGCACCGACCCCACCAGGGGCTCCCCCAGGGAACCCAGCAGCCCCTTGTCGGGGCCCAGCAGAAGCACCACGAGACCCCCGAGCGTCGCCGACCCTGAGCTCTCTGACATGCCGGCTGACCCAGCCACCAAAGTCGCCGGAGTGGAGCCTGGTAGCTCAGTGGCCGGCCTGGGGGAGCTGGATGCAGGGGCCTACCTGGACAGAGATTCGGAATGCAAGGAGGAGCTGCTGAAAGACGACAGCTCGGAGCACGGTGGTGCCCTCCCTGACAGCAAGGAGAAGACACCGGGCAGACATCGCCGCTTTACCGGGGACTCGGGCATCGAGGTGTGTGTGTGCAGCCGGGGCCACCGCGACGACGACCTCAAAGAGTTCAGCGCACTCATCGATGAGGCTCTGGATGGGCCCCTGGACTTCTGTGACAGCTGCCATGTGCGACCTCCTGGCGATGAGGAGGAAGGGCTCTGCCAGCCCTCCGAAGAGCAGGCTCCAGAGCCCGGGCACGCCCACCTGCCACGGCCACCCGCGTGCCTGCTGCTGAATCCCATCCATGAGCAGGACTCACCACCACCCCAGAGCAGCAGCTCCCCCAGCTAGAGTAGGCCCCACCTGCATGAGGACTCGGCAAGCAAGTGGCCCAGGGGCTGCCAGAGAAGCAGTAAGTGACTTTCCGAGGAAGTGGTGGAGCCACTTTGCTCTTCTTCTTTTTCCTCCTCCTCCTCCTCTCCCCCATTTCCTGCATCTCCAGGTGCAGTCTGGGGTGCACAGAAAGCACGGTGTTGTGGAGAGCTGAGAAGTCGGTTCTGTGACCCATTCCTCACACCCACCATCCCCTTCTTCGTTGCTCACAAGTCATTTCCCGCCTGCCTGCTTGGTCACAGATGTGTCTGTAAAGCCCCGAGAAAGGGGGTGGGACTGTGCCCTGAGATGGTTCTTGGCAGTGGAGAGAATTTATGCTCTGGTTTTAGTTTAAGAGAAGTACGCTGTGTCTTAGTCCAGGAGAGGGAAGCTGTCTTGACTGAGAGCCCAGAGAGGCTTGGGGATTGTGGCCTGTGACTGCCAGTGTCTGTGGAGCCATGCTGGGGCTCGCTCCTTGGGCAGTGAGAGCTGTCAGGCAGGTCGCAAGGAGCTGTGTTCTCTCAGATCCCAGGCGACACGGTCAGGGCACCACTTGTATCCTCGAGGGCCCCTCCCAGCGAGCTCTGGCCGGCTGCGGCTGCTGCAGGTGTGGGACATTCCACTGCCTTCTCGGTTTGTCCTTTCCACACAAGCCACCAAGAACCTTAGCAGCAAGCAGGCAAGAGTTCTCTTCTGGACGAGGGAAACTCGTGGCTCTTTGGCAAGTCGCCCTTTAGAAAGCCTGGTCGCTGGGCGGGCTGGGGGAGTGGGAGGCCCGGACCCAGGTGGGTTGAGAGTTGCTTCCTGCGTCTCTGTGCTCCGGCCCGTGCCTGCAGGTGACCAGTGTCCTCGGCCATCCGAGCACACGGCGCTCGAGACTGAGGCAGCTGAGTCCCGGGACGGGCAGCCCACGCCCTGGTTCCCACACAGTATTTTCTCTTTGATTCTTAATAAGTCTGTTGTTGTTGTTGTTGTTGTTGTTGTTTGCTTGTTTTAAACTGACCACTTGGGAAAATTACCTTGGTTATCTGTGGTTCTCATGCCCTGTCCCTGCCCCTGCGCCTTTGGGGCGGGGCGACTCCCTTTTCTGTATCCTATGGAGAGTCTTGGGGTCCGGCTCAGAGGATGGAAGCACCCTCCGGTAGGACGGTGGGATCCTTGTTACCACAGTTCGGCTTCAGAGAACCAACTGAGCTTTGCGCCCCCCTTTAGGAATACTCTAAAGGAGAAAGCAAGCAGCCAAAACTAACATTCCCCAACCAGCCCTATTCCTAGGAAGCATCTGGTTCTTTCCCTGCTCTTGAACCATGATATTCAGACTAGGTGTTAATGTTACAGTAAGAAGGGGGGATATATATATATATATATATCCCCTTTTTGTGCATGCATGCACAAAAGCAGACGAATCCAAGTTTGTGAGGAGAATGACTGTTTGCTTTTGTATTTCACAAAACCAAAATCCATGTTGAACAAAGTGAAATCTGTGCACAGTGACGTTGTGGGTGACTGCATGTGTGCGTGCGTGTGTGAGTCCAGGCCCTGTGTTCTGTGAAGATACTTTGAACGGAAGCCCTTCTGCTCCCATTAACCACACATCCGGAGCAGACGAGGCCCTCTCAAAGTATTTATTTTATGCCTTTATGTTTACCGATCAAACGTCTGACTGTGCGCTCGGGCGCCCTGCCGGCCGGGCCGCTGCGCTCTGGGCAGGGTTTCCCCCTCATCACTGCAATTTGCACATGCTCCGTGGCCGCTCAGGCCAGCCTTCTGTTCCCGGCTGGAAGCCGAGCCGGAGCCGCCTGTCTGCCCGCCCGCCCGCCCCGCTCCGCGGCCTGCCCCGGGCCTCGATGTCAGGAGGTCCGCAGACTTGGGCAGGAAGTGGAGGCGGCGCTCCTGTCGTGGGAAGCTCTGACCAGCGCGCCAGGCTGCCCTGCCGCCGCCGCTACCCTTGTCCGCTGCCATGCGTGGCCGTGGGCTCGAGTGCAGAGCGTCCACAGCCCTTGGAGACCTTTCTTCCACCTTAGAGCCCCAGACACCTCCCCGAAGCGTCTCAGAGGAAAGTGAGTCTTAGCACACGCGTCTTTCTTTAGTGCCCTGAGCAGGCGGTCGGGTCCCAGGCCTTGTCGGTCTCCCGGTTCCGCCCCGAAGGCCGAGGGCTTGGGCTGCCTGCTTGGGCGGTGCTGAGCGGGGCCGGCGTGGGAGGGCCCAGGGGACTCTCGGGCGCTGACTCTGCGGGCCGGGAGAATGAGGGTCGGTGGCGGGCCGGTGCTACAGTCGCAGACTTGCAGCCGCAGACATTCCCGTGCAGGCGTGGCCGTTCCTCAGGTCGCGCGCATATGTGTATTTTAAGCAATAAGACTCAGCTGGTCACTATTCTGGGCAGTCTTGGTGACGCATTTCCTGTGCTGTGATTGTTCTAAAGACAGAGTGGCTCTAACCACTGTGAGAACCTCAAATAAACATCAATCCCAAAACTCTCCAGCGCTTGCTTCCTGTAGTACTTTGCTCCTTTTTCCTCTTTCTCAGATTTCAGGGAGTTGCACCTTCAGTGCCCAGACGGCTGGCGCTCGTCCCCACACCAGCTCGGCAGTGTTAGTAGCACTGGGGAACAGGGTCTTGGACCAAACAGATCACAAGGCCCAGGGCAGGCTGCGTGCCACTGCTGGGTCCATGCTTCGCCCTGAGGAATTTTCCCTCAAACTTCGATTCCCAGAATCCTCAAAGGAACCTCCAAAACAGGTTTAGAGCAGACCTAAGAGAGTGTTCAGCCGAACCCCACCCTCCCCATGGTGGACATGGGACATTGGAAAGGCAGTAGGCACTCAGAGCTCTCTTTTGTTGGTGGGAATTGTGGATTGGGTGTTTGACCTGGGAATTTAACATACAAAAATACATCTTGAGTTGCCCACTTCGTGCTGAGTGCTGTTCTAGATATTGAGAAAATGCAAAATGACTATATGAGACAAAGCCCTGCCCTCTGGAACTGAGGAAGACAAGCTGTCCCTTTGTGAGGTACTTTACTAACCCTGCAGGGTAAGATTGAAGTCACTGGTGCCTGCTCAGAGACCCCGGGGATAGCAGAGACCTTGAATGCCAAGCAGAGGAGGAGCCCCATGTGCCGTCAGTGGGCCAAGGCTGATGATTCTTTACTAAGACCATGGAATGACCTTCGTTAACCTTACCCTCTGCTTAAAGACCCTGCGTAGAACTTACACGAAGACCCTGAGCACAGCCCGTGGGAAGGAACAGCCTGCCACTTCTGCCCAGGAAGGGGGATGCCCTTGGCACAGCTTCTCTTTGGGCCACCTGCAGGTGGGCAGAGCAAGATGGCACACAGCCTGGCATCTCTCAGAAAGACTTTCTCCTAAGTGGGGTGTTCACCAGTGGCTGGGTCCCTGGGGTGCTGGCAGTGAGCATTGCCGTCCTGTCCTTGGAGGTCTGCACTTGGCCCCGATGGTTTTCAGAGTCCAGAGTTAACCAGACCAGCCTTCACCCGTCTTTGCCCTTGGGCTAGAGGGGTGATGGCTGCCCACTACCATCTCCTGCTGGGCTTCTCCAGGTGACCCCAATGGAGCATATTATCGTCTAGGATAGTTCAGTTTTGGAACCATAGGTGAGACTTGAAGATGAGTATCATTTCTTTTTTTTTTTTTTTTTTTTTTGCGGCACCAGGAATCAAACTCACAACCTCGCACCTGCCAGGGCAGGTGCTTAAGCCACTGAGCCAACCTCCCGGCCCTAGTTTTTTTTTTTGAGGCAGGGTCGCATTATGTAGCTCAAGCCGGTCTTGCGCTCGCCTTGTAGCCCAAGCGAGCCTCGAACTTACAACGTTCCTCCTACCTCAGCCTCCCGAGTGCTGGGATTAAAGGCATGCGCCACCACACCCAGCGATGAGTATCATTTCTGCCATTCATTCGTGTTTGTTCATTCATTTTTATAGTACTAACAGTTGACTCCAAGACCTTTACACAGAGCTACAGCCACAGCTCTTAATTTTTTTTTTTTTTTAATTTTGAGACAGGGTCTACGTTACCCAGATTGGGGGTCAAATTTGTAGTCCTTCTGCCTCAGTCTCCCAGAATGCTGGGATTACAGACATATCCCACCATGCAGGGCTCATTCTTACCTTTCTAAAAGCTGTTTGAATGGTGCAGCTCTTGTGGGCTGGTTTCCAGAGGCCGTGTGTGTCTCCTTGATGTCTAGGCTCCTGGATCACTGAGTTGCACGTTTCTCTAATGAGTGACAACTGATTGTCTAATTACCCCAAGTAACCAAGTGCTGGTGGAGGGAGACCTCATTAATGCCCAAAGCGCAGGATGGGGTAGTTGTGGTGAACAAGACTAAAGAAACTCCCCATTCTCATTTCCTATTTCAACTAAGAAGCAGAAACCAAGGTTTGACCCAGACGTTGGGGGAAATGGGCTTGGCTGGCTCCTGGCTGCCCCTGGTGGGGAGGCCCAGGTCTCGGGCCTGGGGGACGGGAAGGCAGCCTCGGGGATGGGAAGACCCTCAAGCCTGCTCCTCTTTAGAAGAGCTGGCTGTGGTCTGGAGAGAGAGGCTCATGGCACTGTCAGGACCACGTGGCCAGCCAGCTCGCTGTGCGGGGGATGCCATGGACAAGACTCAGGCCAGCGGGGAGTCCGAGTGCACTTCCTGGAGGAGGTAACTGCACTTGCCAGGAAAGATGCAAAGGGAATGCTGGGCAGATGTTCGCTCTGCAGGTTATTGAATACCTACTATGTGCCGGGTCCTGAAAAGCACAAAAAAGTGTGGGAAGCCTAAAGCAGGAGACCATGCCTGTGGTGTGGAAAGCAGCAAGCAATTTCATCTATCTAGGTGGGGACTGCACTCTGGACAGTGGCATGAGTTGGAGCCGGAGCCGAAAGGAGAGGTAGGTAGAAAATAAAGAGATTTTAAGTTAATTTGCCATTACTGTGTTATTTTTTGACCATTTACACAGTGCAGTTTTACACACTGACTGTTTATACAAGCCAGGCCTTGGCAGCTCCAGAGTCCTCCTGCAGTGTCCCAAAGGCCATGCAGTGGGGGGCGACCCTGGCACCACAGCCCAGGGGGACCTGGCTCCTCCTGTCACGCCAGCGGAGCCCAGGGGCGGAGGGGGAATGACGACTCTCTGGTGCCCTGTCCAGGTCCCCAGGTGCCACACCTCACCAGACTGCTCCTGCAGGGCCCCGGGGCAGGAGCGACAGCTCCTCAGAGCCAGGGCAGTGCTCACCCCCAGGATCCATGCCTGTCTTGTCCTCAAAAGTTTTTTGCTCTTCTGAGAGGAGATAAAAACAGAGCTTTCCTTGAAGGAGGGGAGAAAAGGAGCCTCCGGTGTGCCAGCAGGCGAAGTGCCTTGTTTCTCACCGAAGTTGAGTGTTCCATTTCATGTTTGTCACCGGGGCTCAAGAAAGCCCGTCCTGCGGGGAGGATGTTACCGGACAACGTCTGTGTGGGGCCTTGGGCTCTGTACCCACTGCACCCCTCTGCCAGACCCCACGGCCCGGGCTGCACCCCTGACCGGCTGCGGTTCTGCAAGTCTGTATGAAACCCTCAGAGAAAGGAGTGTTTTTTGAATGAGTGATAAATAGATGATAAAGCCAGTCTTTATTAAGGCACCAAACAGTGTCATGCAGCAACATGCCAAGGTTGGCACCTCACACTGTACCCCAGTATTATAGAGGAAAATTCAGATTGTGTTTTGTTTGAGACGGGATCTTGCTATATAGTTAAGGCTGGCCTTGAACTCACTATGTAACCTAGGCTGGCCTCAAACTCCTGGTGGTCCCCCATGCACAGCTGAAAATTGAGATTTGAGAAACCCAAGTAGGCAAGCATGGTGGATGCCGGTAGCCTGTAATTCCAGCACTCTGGGAGGCTAAGGCAGGAGAATGGCAAGTGTGAGCCCAACCAGGGCAACTTGGTGAGGTCCCATCTCAAAAAGACTGGGGACTTACGGAGCTCAGTACAAAGGTTCTGGGTTCAATCCCCCGCACTACACCCACACACAAAAGGGAGAGAGGCCAGGTATGGCCAGGTAAGTGGACACTCAGTTGGTAAATGACACCACCAGAGGCCAATGGGAGCATCTGCACCCCTCCCTGTACCCCACCCACAGGGCGGCCTGAGAGGAGTGGCTCTTTAGCTCCCTACAGCTGGCTGTTAAAATGTTCAAGAATTGGATGAATTGCTTACTGAACCACCAATAACAAACCAAATCTTACAATCCATAATTGTGAATATTAGAAACAAAGGCAGTAAGAATGCAAAACATCATTTTTCAAGTGTTTCACTGTGCCCTTGAGGATGTTAAGTATCAGCAGGGTGGAAATTGACACTGCGGCCCTCACTCTGCGGCCAGGTTCTCCTAGGAGAACCAGAGACCGAGTCTTGAATGGTGGTCCTGGGGGATTACAGTGGCACTCAAAATTCCGTCGCCTCTGAGGGTCACTGTCGATACCATACCATGTGGCTGGTGGCGCTGGTGAAAGCAAACCTGTCTCCACACACAGACGCCGGCATTGCAGTGGCTACTGCAGTCGGCATGCTGGGCCACCATGCGGGTGTACAGCCCAGGTGTGCAGCAGATGGTCTCCCCCGGTTTGTGGAAGGCAGTCCATGATAATCACGGCAGGAGACAGCCCCATGGCGCACACCCAGTGTCCCATGCCCAGTGTCACATGATGATAAATCATGGAATGCTGTCTTCCCCAGCCACAGCTCAGTAACATTCTTGGCTACAGTGAACACTACAAACAGGTACCACACCACAGAGAGCTACACCTTTATTCCCTGTTACACTACTTGTTAAGGACAGTCTGACGTCATAAGGCGACGGAAGTCATGGCAACGCCCTCCCAGCTTTGCCAAACATCTGGGCTTCCTTCTGCACAAGGAGAAAGAGTTTATTAACTATTGTGGGGCCAAGTAGCCAGTGACAGGGCATCTGAAGCACAGGAGACGCCTCGGTCATGACCGCCAGCGGAAGAAGGTGCTGCTCTTACTGAAATCTTTGCCCTTCCTCCTGGAGCTCCCTTGATCTTCCTTCTCTCAGAAAACTTAGCCAGGAGGAACATGGACTTGCCCTGCTGGCCATTCCAGAGCCTTCTGTGTAGTCGGAGCAGGAAGGCTGCCCATGTTGTCAATGACCGAAGCCTGGGCTGCCTGGTGCGGGGAGCTGGAGATGGGGTTTCTCCAGGTTAAGGACAGGACTAAGTTTCTCCAGGGCATCTCAGCAGGTTCGTGTGCAGACTGCCCCTGGCCAAGGGTTAGAGATGCTGCTTTTAAGACTTCAAGGACTCTGGGCTCCCTCTTCTAGTGAATAGGCTTTTCAGGCTTCTTGGCATTTTCAAGTGGGGAGAAGGGGCAGAACCTGGCACTGCTGCAGAAAGCACCTTTCCTGGCAATGTTACCCCAGGGCAGAAGGAGGGCAAGGCATGTTGGTCCTTAGGGAAGAACCAAGATGGTACCAGCCCGTGGGCTGCATGTCCCTCCAAAACCTGATCTGCGAAGTACATACTGCGTAGTTCATTGGGATCAAAGACCCTGTAGCTCTATTTTCAAAATACAAACCCAGTCCTAGAACTTCTTGCCATTTCCCCTGCTGTGGCCAGGGTCTAAGGCCATCAGTATGTCACTTTCCTGGACCAGCAGCATACCTTCCCACCTGTCTTTCCTGTTCCCATCTCCTGCCCTCGAGAGCCCGTGCTCCGTACACGAAGCCAGTAGGGTGCACACACACACATACGTTCACAGCTGCGATCGACTTCCTGCCCCTCCCCCGTCCCCGGGAGCCGCTCCCTTCCCAGCCTTCTGTCCCCCTCGGGCTCGCCGACCTGGCCTGCCTCGAGGACGCTGCCCTTCTCTTCCTCAGTGCGGACACAGCCCAGCCGCTTCGCCCCGCCGCAGGCCCCACAGCTACCATTGTCTTTTCACATCACTCAGCAGAATTGACCTCCGAAGCACTGACGAGTCTCTGGAGTTCGTGTTCATCAGCCCTCAGTAGAATGCGAGCTTCGTGGGGCCAGCCCGAGTGTCCTGGGCCGGGAACGGCACAGAAAATGTGCTCAGTAAAGTAGTTCCTGACCGAACGAGTGGGCAAGCGAGTAAATGAATGAGCTGCTCGGGACCTGTTAAAGAAAAACTGCTCGATTGATACGCGTCGCCTGTCATTGCCGCAGAGGGGAAAAGAAGGCAGATCGGAGCGGAGGGGTGAGGAGTGGCACGGCCGGAGGGCTGCACGACGCGGGCGTCTGGGGGCGTCTAGGTGCTGCCCTCAGCCCGAGCTTCCTTCCAGGCCTGGCGCACTGTGATCTTCACTTTGAAAGGATCGATGAGAAAGACTAACTTGGGGACGCCCTCCAGAGACGGCAGCTGCCCGTCTTCCGGCACCTCTAGGTCAAACCTCTGCAGCAGCCAGGCTGTGACGAGGAAGACCTCCTGGCGAGCCAGCGCCTCCCCGACACAGGAGCGGGGCCCGGCTCCAAAGGGCAAGTAGCTCAAGGAGGGGATGATGATCTGGCTCCCTGTCGGGTCCAAGAAGCGCTCTGTGGGCAAAGGGACGAGGCATCAGCCGGGGCCGGGCTGGGGGCCAGGCTGCGCCGGACCGAGAGAGACAGCCCTGCCCTGTCGCCCCAGACGAGACGGGGCATCCAGGAAGCACGGGAGAGGGTGGAGATCCCGCTGGCCAGGGAGAGGGGAGAGGGGCTTCGGGGGCCTCTCGGAGGAGCGGGCCAGCGGCTGGGAGGAGCCAGGGGGGTGAGCCCCAGGAAGGGGCTGAGGTCCGCGGAGAGGCAGCTGGGCGGGCGGTGGGCACGGCCGAGGGAACGGCGCAGAGCGGGCGGCCCGGGACTCACCCGGCATGAACTGGTCCGGCCGGTCCCACTCCTCCTCACTGTGGTGCAAGGCCCACAGGTTGACCAGCACGTTCGTGTCCTTGTGGATGGTAAACTCCCCGATGCTGCCCAGAGAGGGAGAGGAAACCGGTCTAGCACGGACGCGCCCCGCGCCTCTCCTCACGCCCGCCCCGCGTCTCGGACCCTGACGTCCGCGGGCGGGCAGCGCGGGCGCCGCGCCTGTGCGCATGCGCGCCTTGCTCCTGGGCGGGCGTCGGCGCGCAGCACGCTGGTGTTCGGTCCGCAGCCGCTTCCGAGAGCAGCTCGGGGGCCTGTGGGCCAGTCAGCGCGCAGCAGGGCGGGCGCCGCGCTGCGCGGCGGGGCTGGGGCGCAATGGCTGCTGGGAGCTGGTGCTTGACTACAGGTTGAGCCGCAGGCTGGATGGAAGCAGCTGGGCTGCCAAGCGCCTCTGGCAGTCACCTAGGCCGGGGTCCCCGGGTGGGAAGGGTACCTGGAGTCAGTGTTAGCCTTGTGAGGGATGAGGACCGGGGCCACCGGCCTGATGCGAAGGACCTCTCGGATGGTGGCCTCCAGCATGAGGAGGTGGTTCCGGTCGTTGAAAGTTGGCGTACGACTGAAACCTACGTTCTGGTCAATCTCCTCCTGGATCTTCTTCTTCACCTGAGGGCCAGAGCGAGGTGCGTGCAGTCCGATGCACGAGCCCAGGAGAAGCCGGGGCTGCTCAGGAGCCAAGGGCCGCGTCCGCAGGAGGCTGCACAGAGCCTTCGCGTGGCGGTCTGGGCCAGGCCCGACTTCTAGAAGCCCGGGCAGCTTGGGGGTGAGGCGGGGAAGGCAGAGGGCGGAGTCTGTCCCTCTGCGGAGCCTGGGGCCCGGCGGGCGCGCTGGGTGTGGAGGGGGCTGGGAAGCTCACCTGAGGGTGGTACAGCAGGAAGGCTATGACCCAGCTCACGACAGAACTGGAGGTCTCCACACCGGCCCCAAAGATGTCCCCTAAGGTGGTCAGAATGTGCTTGTCTGAAAATATATTTGAATCCTGGTCTAGGTCAGAATTGTTATTGTTTACATTCACTTTGGCTTGGATCAGCAGGTCTATCAGGTTGCAGACAGAGTCACTTCGGAATTTCTCCTGGGTTGGGGAAGTGGAGAGACCGCAATGAGGAAGAAGGCCCATCCACAACCTTCCGCCCGCTGTTCCGTCCTGGACTGGAGGGGCAAGGCTGGGGTTTCTTGGAGTGGCGCTGGGGGAGGCAGGAAATAGCCCTGGGCCCTCGCTGAATTCTGGGGGTGCCCATGTCCCTCCTAGTGACCGTTCAGTTCCTCGATTTCCCACTCCAGTTTACAAGTGAGGGCAGTTTTTGGTCTGCCCCTGCCGTGTCAGGCAGCCTGCCGGGCTCTGGAGGCCCGCGGGCCACGCCCAGCCCCACCCCGGCGGTCGCCCCTGTGTCGCCTACCTTGCACTCCGTCAGTATCTTACTCAGCATGGCTCCTCGTATCTCAATATGCTTCTTTAACATTTCCAGGGTTTTACTGGGGAAAATCTGGGGAGAAGGAAGAACTGTCAAGTCCCCCCTCTTTCACTCTTTTTTTCCAGGTGTGAGAACCCCTTCCAGAGGCTGATCCTAGCTTTCTGTCCCAGGACAGCTCCCACTGCAGCCCTGCCCCTCAGCCTACCCGGAAGGCAAGATGGGGATGAGAAAGGACGACCAGGAGGGCACCAGGCAAGGGCGGTCTTCCTGTCCCCCGCCCCATTCAGGCGAACCTCAGGCTCTCACTCTGCTGTGTGTCCAACTCTCAAATGTCAGGGAAGCTGACAGGCTGGCCCATGCCTGAGATCCCCCCGCGCCTGGGAGACTGAGGCAGGAGGACTCCAAGCTTGAGCTCAGCCTGCACAATCTGGTGACTTAGTGGTACGCTACCTTCCAACGAATAAATAAATAAAGAGGATGGGTATTTATTCCGTGCAAAGATCCTGGGCTCAATCACTATTACAAGCAAACTATAAAGTAAAAGACAAGTGAGCCTGAAGCCCGGGGCCAGCTGCTTAAGCAGGCTGGATCTGTCCTCTCGTGTGCATCCCTCTGAAAGGGACTAAACAATGGATGCACATACAGTGCCAGACACAGACACGTGGAGACTGAGAGATAAATGAGAGTCACCATCACTAGCACTGAGATGCACCAAGAAGAAGCTGGACCTGCTTATGCAGGGAAGCAGCCAGCATGGCAAGAGGCAGAGGAGGTACTGAGAGCAAATGAGGGTCTGGAGCTGGGTGGTGTCTGCAGGAGGGGCTGGCTTCATGCTCACCTTCAGCCAGGGGAATATGTCCACCAGATTGTCGTCACTCAGGCTATCCAGGAAGCCTTTCGTGAAGTGCCTTATGGTCTCCAACTCGGTGGCCCCCTCTTTGTACGAGACACTGAAGCATATCATGCAGATGATGTTGACAATCATCATGAAGATCGACGAAGACACATCTATGTCCTGTCCATCGCAGGTGGCCAGAAAATCACACAGTGCACTGAGTTCCCGACAGACTGCAGGAAGAGAGGGACGAGGGGTGGGTCCTCGCCGGGGCGGGCCGGAGCCCGTGTGGCCGCGAGATGGCAGCAGTCAGCAGGAAAAGGCTGGCCCGACCCCCCACAGCCTTCCCTCCCTGCCGCTCGGGCCCTGCCCTGTCCCCGTAGGGTCCGCCCTCCTTCCACGCCGAAGCCCGGCACGCACTGATGTTCTCCAGTTTGTTTTCGCCGTCCCTGAACAGGGAAAAGGTGCTCAGCACCAGCTTCCGGTGCAGCTGCCAGGAGGTGCTGGAGTCGGCAAAGGCGATGCCCTTCCCGTTGTCCGACATGAGGGCCAGCGTCGTCTGCAGAGAGCAGGCAAGGCTGTAGGGATCGCACACACAGCCCCCGCGCCTCCTGGGCCCCTTCCTCTTCCTGTCTCCGGGTGGGGACACCCCTGTGCCTCCCCACCCGGACTGTGCCATCTCAATAGGCCAGGCCCTAGGGGCCCCGATGCCTGATGCCGCGGTCAGCAGAAAGGAGCAGGGGGCCTGGGGGGCATCTCACTGGGAGGCGGCTTCGGCACGGTTCTTAGCAGTTTCTGACCAGGCCAAGGCCGGTGTGGATGGGTAAGCGCTCCAAACTGTGCCTGGCCTGAGGACAAGGAACCAGCCAGCTTGCAGAGGCCAGGGCTGCCCGGACCTCCCTACCTTCCTGGGCCTGTGAGCGCTGCTTTCCTGCGCAGCTGCGCCCCCAGCGTGAGCCCCGATCTGCGGAATGCACAGGTCCTGCTCACCCAAGACAGACCTGAGCCATGAGGCCTCCTCCCAGAGGGGCACAGAGAACCCCGAGTCTCCGTCCTTGGCCTCTGCCTTGACCCGCAAGCCTTGCCAGGACTCCCAGGAGGAAGCAGAGGAGGTAAGCTGGCCTGGGCCTGGCTCACTGGCTCAAGAGAGAGCAGCCGGCCTCAGCCCGGAGAAAGCCCAGGCCAGCAGCCCACCAGGGTGGTCGAGGAGGTCTCTGAAGCGGGTGCTGGGATGGCGACCTGACGGCAAGCCAGGCAGGATCCGCAGAGGCCCCCACGTGCCCCTGGAGGCCAGCCCCCCACCTTGACCCGGAGCCCCAGGGACCACTGCTGAGAGGCTGGCTTCTCCGCGGCACCTCCTGGTGGAGGAGGTAACCACTGCCCCGTCTTTCAGGATGGGTGACATTCGCGCTGGTCATTCACTGAGTCCTTTCCAGGGCCTGGGCTATGTGGTTTATCCACAGCCTCTCTGTCCATGAGACCCAGAGAGATTTGCATCTGTTCAAGGGTGAGGCGAGTGGGGTGCGGGCTCCCTGACCTCTGGGCCACCAGTTCAGAAGGCCGCCCTTGAATTCTTCAGCCTAAGCGCTGGTGGGATACTGGGGTCCCCCCTTCCCGCCCCATCCTCCCCCTGGGCTGAGCTTGGGGGTTAGGACCTGTACAGCTCCGACAGCAGGCGGGAGGAACGGTGCAGCTTACCGTCAGGGGCCGTCCCGAGAACTCCTTTCCCTTCTTGACGAGCAGCTCCCTGGCCAGCTGGTAGTGGCCGATGACCACGGTAGTCGTGGAGCCCAGACGAAAGGAATAGATGGGGCCGTACTTCTCCTGCAGCTTGAATAAGGTCAGGTGCATGGGGCCACCTCTGGGCAGGAACGGCAGGCTGCCCACGAGGGGCAGAGATGGGAGGCTCTTGGGGTACTTGGCACCAGGAGACCCTTGTCTGGGCCAAAAGAAGTAAGCTAGGATGAGCCCCAGCAAAGCCACCAACTCCCACATGGCAGCTGGGTGTCAGCAGGAGGACAGACAGCTGCGAGGCAGGCGGGAGGGCCGCAGCAGCTTGGCGAGCGTGAGCAGAGCCTTTTAAAGGCTGATCTTCGCCTTGATGCGGGGTTATCTTTTGGCCCGTGGACATTTATCTTGGAGCTGAGCGAGGCATGACCTCTCTCGCAGTCCCAGGAGAGGAGAGTCCCGGAGCCTCTTCAAGGGCTGGCTCGGGCCCAGGGCAATCCCCAGAGGAGGAGCGAGGGAGAAGCCGAGGACAGCTGCTGCCCTCCCCGGAGCGGCGTGTCCGCGGGGGAACCCTCAAGTGTGCCACGGGCAAAGGGCATCTGGATTAGCGATCCAGGCTTGAGGCTTCTGTGAGGTAAAATCATGGGACAGATAACGTCAGCCGGGCCACACCTGGCGGGGCCTGTCAGACGCACTGTGTCCAGGCTCATCAGTGACATCTGGCCAAGGGCTTCCAGGGGCCAGTTCTGTCAGGCCACGCAAGATACCGACGGCGAGAACCTAGATGTCCTAACTCCTGGGTAATTATTCTTTCCAAGGCGGCGCTCCCAGGTGCAGTGGGTAGAGGCCCAAGTCAGACAGGTTTGAATTTAAATTCTAGCTCACCACTTTCTAGCTCTAAAATCGACCTTGTGTGTTACTTTTTTTCACAGTTGCCTTTCTTATGTTAAAAATATGTAACAGAAAATGTATTTTGTTTGCTTTTTTGAGACAGGGTCTCACTATGTAGCCAGGCTGGCCTCAAACTGGTAGCAATCCTCCTGCCTCAGCCTCCTGAGTGCTGGGACTGTAGGCATGCACCCCCATGCCTGGTTAAATGGATGATTTTAAGCTTAATATTTATTTATTTTGCAGTACTGAGAAATGAGCATAGGGCCTTGTACACGCTGGGCTACATCCCCAGTCTTTTTTATTTATTATTTATTTTATTTTTGGGGTCTTTCTGAAATGGGGTCTCACTATATAGTTCAGGCCAGCCTTCAACTTGCTTTGTAGCCCAGGCTGGTCTCAAACTCAGCAGTCCTCCTGCCTCAGCCTCCCAAGTGCTGGGATTACAGGTGTGCACCACCACATCCGGCTCCCTTTTATTTTTTGAGACAGGATCTTACTAAGTTGCTCCAACTGGCCTCGAAATTGTGATCCTCTTGCCTCAGCCTTCCATGTACCTGGGATCACAGGTGTGTGCCACCATGCTTTTTATTTTTTTAACTGATACATAAAAACATAAAAATTACACATATTAATGGGATGCATTTGGTAAAAATTTAACATTTTAACTATGTTTAACTTTGTATTTCAGGAGTATTAAGTATATTCACAATGCTATGTGACTATTACCACCAGCTATTTCCAACATTTTTTGTCAGCTGAAAGAGACACAGGACTCATTAATAACTTGCCATTTCCTCTCCCTCCAGCCCCTGAAAATCTCTTATCTACTTTCTGTTTCCATGAACATGCTTATTTCTTATAAGTGGAATCACCAGCTTTTTTTTTGTACTGGGGATTGAATTTAGCGTCACACTGAGCTACATTGAAACAGAGTTGATTAAGTCACTGTGTTATCCAGGCTGGACTCATATTTTTGATCCTCCTGCCTCAGCCTCCCATAGTACTGGGATTATAGGCCCACCTCACCGCATCTAGCTAACATCTGTCTTTTCTCTATGAATGTTGTTTTTAAATTTTATGTGAAGTCCTTGCATACAAACTTTCACACACAGCAATCTAGTTAGTATAAAGACTTCTAAAGAATGTAGGGATACACTAGCTTCTACAGACAGCACAATACTACAACTTCCTGTCTTTAGGACCAGCAGTTATTTTAGGTAGCATTAAAGCATCAGGTAATTTGTTTTTGTATTTATTTATTTATTTATGGGACAAGGGACTGAACTCAGGGCCTTCATACTGAACTACATTCCCAGCATTTTTATTTTAGGCAGGGTCTCCCTAAGTACCTCAAGAGCTTGCAATCCTCCTACCTCAGCCTCCAAAACTGCTGGGATTATGGTGGGAATGTACCACCACACTCTGGTTTTGCATTTGTTTATTTTTAAAGAATATATATGAAAAAATTAAGAGGGCATTTTGTTTAGTTTTGGAGACAGGGTCTCACTATGTAGCCCAGGATGGGCTTGAAGTCACAGTGAGCCTCTCAGTTCTGCCCCCTCCTGAGGGGTGGGGTCACAGGTCTGCACCCCACACTCAGCTACAGTCCACTCAAATGGTATTTTAAAGAAATTATTTTAAACGCATACCAAGCAGCCATGAGGGGCCAAGAAGAGAAACAAGATGCCAATTCACCTGTAAGCACCCGGCAGATTCGGAGGACAGGCTGAGCTGATAGCACTGAGGTACAGAAACAACTCAGTGCTTGTATTGTCGGACTGACTTTGCAGACCTAAGGCCAGTGGTCTGAACGTCTAGAGGATAACAGTGTACAGGAGAGCACATACGGGGGATTTCCTTCCGTCTTGCTTTGGAAATCCAATATTGTTCTGTTCTGTTCTGTTCAATGTTCTGTTTTGACTGATTTTATTCTGTTCTGTTTTGTTTGATTTTATTATGTCTGAAGGTATGGGCAGCAATTTTGAAGATAACAAGAGGCATTATGGTAACTACTGTTGATTTCCTATTATCCTATTTTGAAGTCCTGTATTACTTTCACTGTTTTGTTTTGATTGGCTTTACTCTGTTTTATTTTGTTTGGTTTTATTCTCTTTAAAATAAAAATAATAAAAAAGTATACCAGCTATTAGGTATTTACTTTTTTGAGTTATCTGATATAACTTAGCTAAGTAACTTAACAATTTGACTTTTGCTGAGAATGAACTCTATCAAGCCTCGTATTGCCCCTTTTTATATTTCCTAAGAGAGCAATCAGGAAGCAATGCCGCATCACGATTCAGTGCCAGCATGTCCAGAAGTTCTGTTCTGGTCAGGGGCGTAACTCCCTCACCATCAGTCAAACTGTTCAGACCCATTCCTCTGTAGCACCAACACGCACTAATGGAAAAGGCTATATTGGTTCTCTGGATGAATGGACTTCATTTCAGCATGCACACACCACACTTTAACCACCGCCCCCCATCACCCCTTTTGGTCATGGATATTTCTTGAATTATGGAAACATGATCTAGAAATTCTTCTTCACTGGGTAAATGTTCTAAAGTTTTTGGAATAAGAAAGTTATGTCACTCAATGATAACATGAGAGAAGAAGTCACAAAAAGTCATCATCAACAAGTAAGGTAGCTGCTTTTAACAAAAGGGGTTTCTTATGCGTGCTGACACAGTTCAGTCAGAGCTTCCCTCAAGGATCACATGAATTCGGGTGGAGACTGTCGCGTGTGTCTCTGTCATTCCTCATGAACACTCCCTTATACACTCAAAAGCAAAACAAGGTAATTCTAGCAAAAGCCAAAACCCATTTGGAACATAACTTTGTATACAGAGCCAACAGAAAAAGACAAGCAGGAGAATCATCAGACTAATGGCAAAAATAGTTATCAAAAACTGAAGACTAATAACCTTATACAAAGATCAAGATTTAACAATGAAACAGTATATTTCCAAACTAAGAAGTTTAATTACTTAACACAAAGATATAGGCCTGATTACCTCACACAAGGCCTCAGTCTAATGGCCTTATTTAAAGGTCTATTTGCATGCATACCTATAATCTCAGCACTCGGAAGACTGAGGCAGGAGGATCGTTGAGAGTTTGAGACCAACCTGGGCTACAAAGTGAGCTCAAGGCCAGCCTGAACTGCATAGCAAGACCCTGTCTCAAAGAGAGAGAGAGAGAAAAAAAAAAAAGACCTGTTTGGTTACATGTGATTGGGTAATGAACGAAATAAATTCAGCAACAAGAGCTCAATTATACCAGTGAGAAGTCAGTCTCCCTGTTGAATCGCCTTCCTGTTTGTGTGGGTTCAGGATCCCAGGCCAGATCTGCTGGGTCTTCTGTAGCCTCCCAGCGCTGCAAAGGAGGTGTGGGCTGGGGGGTTCCCCTCCCGAGACGGCACTGGCAAAGGCTCTACCTCCTCACGTCCCTGGGCACGAACATCCAGTGCCTTCTGGTTGCTGCACCAGGGGCCCCTTCCCTTTCTCCTTCTTCCTCTTCCTTTTCCCTGTCAGCTGGGAGGTGCCCAGCTGGAGCAGTTCCGCATGGCCATCTGCCATCTCCCAGCTGGTGAGGGAGACACTGGCAAGACAGAACTCACGGACTCAGGTCACGTGTTTCCCATCACTTGCACACGGACCGAGACTAGATGCAGGTCACGCTTGCAAGATAGGGGCCACAGAAAACGTGCACGAGAAGGTGAGGGCCATGGGGGCCAGCTGTGAGGGCCAGTGTGTCTACCACAGGTAGTTACTTGTTACTATGACTAGACAACATCAATTTTCCCCTAAGTTTGTGGACACAGATACATTGCTATTGGGAATGTAAAATAATTTGGCAGTTTCTTGAAAAGCTGAACACTGTATGATCCAATTATTCCACTACTAGCTAGTTAACCAAAAGTGATGAAAACAGACTACATAAAGACATGCATGAGTATAAATATTCATAGTAGCTGTGTTCATAATATCCCTAAAGTGGAAACAACTCAAACCTGCAGGCCGGTGGATAAACACAGTGAAATACAGTCACACAGAGAACTATTCCTCAGCCATCAAAAGGGACCAACAACGTGGACGATTCTCAAGGGCATTACGCTGAGCGTAAGCGGTGGGACCGTCACCAGGCACTTCGTACAGGACTCTATCACGCACCATTATAGAAATGCAAATTCACTTACAGCTCCCCAAAGTGGACAGTGGCTGCCTGGAGTCAGCGCAGAGGGGGACACGACTGCAAAGCGGCTCATCGAACCTTCTGGAGGTGACGAAAGTGGTCTGCGTCTTCCAGGTAGGGGTGGTTCACAGACGTACACATCTGTCACACTCATCAGACCGTGCACTTCAGTGTCATAGGCCAGGTGTGTAGCTCATGGAGCTGAGTACTTGCCCAGTGACACACACACACACACACACACACCCGCTCCCAGGTAGGAGCCCCCCAGCATCCCTCTACCCAGCCTTCAGTAAGCCTTTTGTTCTCTAAGTTTGTCCCCCCCGCCTCCCAAACTGATGTGCCCTCTCGTCCTTCTCTCTGCTGTGTGCTAAGAAGGTGGAATTCCGTGTAACTTTCTGTCTGATCAATTAATGGCTAAGGCGCTGTTCTTGGCCCTCCCACTTGGCTTTAATTCTATGGCAGTCCTGCTCTCTGAGAGCTGGGGGGCCTGGCTCTTTGGGGAGGAATCCCAGTCAAGCCCGCCGGCGTGAGGAAAGCTGTCCGCCTGCCTCTGACACCCCCGGTGCCGCTGGGTTTGCTGGGCTCCGTGTGGTGCAGCGCTCATAGGGGGCTGTAAACACTGTCTAGGAGCTGTCAACAGTTTTGTTTTGTTTTTTGGTACCCGGAATCAAGCTTGGGACTTCAGGCTGGCCAGTCGCTGTCAATACTTTTTGATGAGCTGTAACTACTCAGTCAATTTGATTAGAAACAAAAAATAAATGGAGTTATCTAGAGAGATGAGTCTAGACACCTGAAAGAGAAAGTAATGTTGACACAGAGTAAAGGTATTTTTTTGTACATGTAGTTTTTTGTTTTGTTTTATTTTATTTTTTGCAACAGGGTCTCACTTCTATAGCACAGGTTGGCCTTAACTCACTATTTAGTCCAGGCTGGCTTCAAACTTGTAGTGTTCCTCCTGCCTCAGCCTCCTAAGTGCTGGGATGACAGGTTTGGGCCACCGTGCTCAGCCTTGATAGGGAAATGTAGACGCTCAGAGAAGTTGTAGGAAAACAGGGCCCCCCGCAGAGCAAAGAATCAAGGTGGCCTCCCCAGCTCCCAGTCACGCTAGGGAGAACCCAGCTTGCGGAAGCCAGCAGGGCGCTCAGGGCAGAGCCCACAGCCACAGCGAGGTACGAAAACATCTCAGGGTTCTCTCCTTCCCCAGGGCATGCAGCAGTCGGGGAGGGTTCAAGCCGGGCCACACACCACAGTGCCATGGAGGGCTTAACCAGGCGCCATGTCGGGAAGTGGTGGCTTAATCTGGGGTGACAGGTCCAGCCCCTATAAGCCGCCAGCCCCCAGAGTTCCCCGAGTGGCTGCTCCCAGCTGCCAAAGCCCCCCAAACACTCCTCCCACATCTTGCTCCCTGCTCTGTCAGGTCATGGTGCACTTGCACCCAAAGCATCCGCCACTGCCACGTCAACTGCTGCCACATGGCCTGGCTGCTCAGCGGGCCTCCGGCAGCCAATCCCGTGCTGTCCCACCCACCCTCAACCCCGTCACCAAAAGTCTGGCTCAATAAGCTTGACTCAGATTCTCCTTTGGACTTACTCGCTGGGAGCCCCGAGTTTAGGCTGGCTGTATTCTTTACTGGGTCGCCACTGCTTACCTTACACTGGGACTCAGAACTAAAAAGAACTTCACTTCGGGTCGCCAGTGTCCCCTCCCTCAGTCACTGGGGGCGACAGTCATGGGAGCCAGCGAGCAGGCTAGAAAGAGATCCCCCCAGAGGTTAAAACTCAGGCAGGGTCTTGCTATATCTAGTTCAGGCTGGCTTTGAACTCACTAGGTAGCCCAGGCTGGCCTTGAACTTGTGGGAATCCTTCCGCCTCAGCCTCCTGTGTGCTGGGATTATAGGCACCAACTACCATGCTTGGCTTAATCTTTAAATATTTAACCCTAGGTTACTACTAGGTTACTACTAGGTTACTACTACTGAATTCTATTGTACTCTTAGCAGAGATATAGTATATTCAGCCGAGCCTGCATGCATGTCTTGGTGTTTCACAGTATACTCACAGATTTATTTTCTAAGCTGAAGGGTGGTGCATTAGCGGCTCTCATGGTGCTCCATATCCCGTCTGCCTGGGCCGGAGTCACTGTTGCTGATTCACAGTTTCCCCGCGGGTCACTAGGGCTGCGTGGCTCTGCAGGCGCTGCCACCCTTAGCGACGCTTGGGCAGTGCCATTTCAACCTGTCCATTCTTGCACTGAGTAAATTTGATAAAATGGTTGTTTTTATATTTCCTGTTATATTGTCTTATAAAAATTAACAGATATATGCAATTTTTCGTCATCCTGTATTTAAATAATTGGACAGGTAAGTGGTTAACAGGTTTTCTCTGTATGCCAATAGCCAGATTACCTTGGTAACATTAACAATAGTGTGGTTCATTCCCAGAAAACTGGCTGCTGGGCCAATTACACTGTGTCCTCCCTTTCCAAATTAACGGAGGTGGTCAGGCCTTGGGACTGAGGCAGAGGATTACAGTCAGCCATTCCCCGAGCGCATCACTAGAAAGCAGACACTAAATCTCTTTCCACAGTAGCGAAGATTTTCTTCCTCTCCTCCCCGCCCCTTCTTTTTTTTTGTACTGGGGACCAAACTCATGACCTCACACTTGCCAGGCAGGTGCTGTGCCGCTCAGCTATATCCCCGGCCAAAATCTACTGCAAGCAATCACAAACTTGAGCACAAAAGAAAACAAGTAACACAAACATGAGAAAACAGGCAACAAAATGCCTCCCCAAATTTCCAACTTCCCCCAAACCAATCCTTGAGACATTGAGGAGCGAAAGAACGAAAGCCACAGAGTTACATTATCCGACAACAGGTCAAGGAGGTGCTCAGTGGGCTCACAGAAGACATCACTGAGCAGACAATGGATGCACTAAACAAAACCAGCAGGGGCTTCCAGAAGACACTAGTAAAAAGCTACTATCTAAACAAAATGATGCAAAACATGCATGCCAAGTTTAGCCAAGAATTTAAGAGACCACGCAAAGGTTCCAAACAGGAACCCAGGAGATTAAGCATTATATGGAAAGTAGGGGCAGCAGAAACCACCAGTGTGAGGACAGAATATCAGAACTGAAGACAGGGATGCTTACAAGAACCAATTACTCAGGACTACCTGAGAAACAACATGAAAAATGGATCCAAAAGCTGCTAGATGATGCAAAGACGACTAGCCTAAGACTAAGTGGAATAAGTGAAAAATCAGAATACGGCACAAAGGGGATAAAAAACTTATTTACAGAAATAATAGCAGGAAACTTTCCAAATATAAGGGAAGAAACAATCAGAGAAGTGAGGCATATAGAACCTCAGTCAAAGGGGAACCTCTTCATGTCATGTGATTGTCAAAATCCCTTAAGTCCAACATAGGGACAGAACCTTAAAAGCTGCTAGAGAAAAGTAACAAATCTTCCTCAGACAGAGGACTAACATCTAAAATATATAAAGAAGTTCTGAAAAATTAAATTCCTCCAAATAAAAGACCCAATCAAAATATGAGCAACTGAAATGAGTAGGCATTTCTCAGAGGAAGTATAAATGGCCAATAAATACATAAACAAGTGTTCAACAGCACTGGCCACTAGAAAACGCAAACTATACTGAGTTATCATCTCACCCCAGAAAGAATGGCTGTCACTAAAAAACATCTAATAATAACAAATACTGGCAAGGATGTGAGGAAAAGGACTTGTCTACATTGTTGGTGAGAGGGTAAACTGGGACAGTAACTATGGAAATCAGTGTGAAAAGTCCTCGAAAAACTAAAAATAGAAATTCCATTTGACCCAGCTAGCCCCCTTCTAGGTAGCTTCCTGAAGAATTAAAATCATCCTATTACAGGAATCCATGCATCTCCAGGTCTATAGCAGCACAACTGATCATAGTTAAAACTTGGCAACGGTGCATATGTCCACCAGCTGATGAATGGATGTGGAAAATGTATTTATACACAGTGGAGCACTACTCTACTGTAAAGAAAGATAAACTTGAGGCATTCATAGGTAAATTGATGCAACTTGAGAACATGTTAAGTGCAGTACGTCAGAGATATACTTGTATATCTTAAATAATGCATCATTTTTTGTATGAGAACCACCCCCAATATACATGTACAAATAAAGAGCAAAAAAGAAGGCAAATAGGAAGCAGGGAATAGTTCAAATAATTCCCCAAATTACCTATTCCACTGTTTCAAAAAATATTTTAATATCTATGCTAATTTGTTTCATTTACACTATTCGTTTCTTAGTTCATTGAAAGAAAAGTCTTGTGTTATGGTTTTTGTTTTTTCTTGCTACATATATTCTCTTTAATTTGAAGGATTACTTGATGAATTTTAATACATAAAATAAAGTTTAAAAGTTTTAAACTATCTGTATATCAGTTTACATCAAGATACTGAAGGAAAGCCTTCCGCGTGACCTCTTCCTTGGGAAAAGCCCAGATGGGGCCAGCAGGGCTGAGGCCCGGCTTCCGCGCAGGTGCAGCTGGGCAGCAGCCTTGAGGTCCAGGCGGGTAGGACAGTGGCCCAAGGGGAGAGGAGAAGAGAAGGGTGAGCCATGTAAACAGCAAACAGCAAACCTGAATCTATGTGTTCTCGGAGTGTCAGAAGATGAGGCCGAGAGAGAACACAGAAATACTGGTATGTGAGACAGTGGATGGACTCTTCCTAACTTCGATGAGACATACATAGTTTTGGATTCAAGAACCTCAGTGAGATGAAAATTAAAAAGCAGACATTATCACATCACAGGCAAATCACTAAAAATCAAAGGTAAAGAGGAGATCTTGAGAGCAGCCCCCAAAAAAGGACAGACTACATCCAGAGAACAGCACTTTTTTTCTTTTTATTTGGTACTGGGGATTGAACTCAGGACCTTACACTTGCCAGGCAGGCGCTTATGCCGCTGAGCTATATCCCCAGCCTGAGAACAGCATTTTCAATGTCAGCATTTTCTCATCAAAATCAGTACAGAAGACAGCAGAACAGTTTTAAGATGCCAAAAGAAATCATCCACTCAGAACTGCTTTTCTAGTGAAAAATTCTTCCAGAATGAAGATGAAAGAAAAAAAAAAAAAAGCAAAACAGAAACTTTGTCAGCCAGGACTGGTGGCACATGCCTGTAATCCCAGCACTCAGGAGGCTGAGGCAGGAGGATCGCCATGAGTTTGAGACTAGCCTGGGCTACATAGTGAGTTCAGGACCAGCCTGCACTGCATAGTGAGACCGTCTCAAGGCAAACAAACAAATAAACAAACGAAAACAAACAAAGAGAAACTTTGTCATCTGCTCTTCAGAAGTGCTCAAGGAAAGTTCTTCAGGCTGAAGGGCCATGAAACCAAGTGGAACAGAGGGAGCTGGAATAAAGAGAAATGGCACATTTAGAGGTAAATAGGAAATACATTTTTCCTCTTAATGTTAAAACACATACAACCATTTAATGCAAAAATTATACCAGCATTGCGGAGTTTAGAATGCACTTAGGTGTAGCTTACAAGAAAGCCAGCGCACGGGCTGAGGTAGAATCCCACCATTACTCTAGAGGTGCGCTGAAAGTCTTAGTGGGGGCTCTCTGCAGAGCAGTGGCTCTCCACATGGGGCCTGGGATGCCCCGGGGGTCTGACGGCCCTTAGCAGGGTGTGTGCCTGTGAGGTCAAAATGATTTCCACAAAGCCGCGAAGATGTCAGCCTCCCCCCATCACGAGTTCACAGCGGAGCCAGGGAGAAGCTACAGGACGCCTGCGCCCCATCTCCTGACAACAGATGGAATGGGCATTGCACGCTTCTGTGTTTTACATTTCCTCCACTGTAATTTCTAATACAGTGGCCGTTAACAGATACAACTGACAACAGCAAGCGCTCCTTTAGGGTCCCGATCACTCTGGACGGTATAAAGCTCGAAACCTGCCGCCCTGGGCCAATCACGGCATGGGGGAGGCAGAGGTACAGCTAAAAGGGGGGTGATCAAGTCAGAGCGGACCTCCGACATCCGAGCTGCTTTCA
Source organism: Dasyprocta punctata (assembly GCA_004363535.1). Lineage (NCBI taxonomy): Eukaryota > Metazoa > Chordata > Mammalia > Rodentia > Dasyproctidae > Dasyprocta > Dasyprocta punctata. The sequence continues at coordinate 5,117 of RJWM01006863.1, read as the reverse complement.
TTTGGGTACGCTGGTTTCTAACAGGTCATCTAGTAGCAACCACCCAGGTTTGCCTGGGGTTGAAGGCTGGTGACCAACTGGACCTCTCCGCTCTAAAAGCGGTCCAGCCCCCGCGAACCAGGGCAGTTGGTCACCTTATTCGAATGTGTCAACCATGCCTTTTGGCCCCCTTTCCTCTATCCAAATGTGAGTGCTAAGGTCGCATCTGGTCTATGTTTAGGCCCCCAAATATAGTCTCAAGGACTGAGATGTCTCACATGCTAAGAAAAGAAAATGCATTATAAAATTATTAAACACTGTTGTGAGGAGCCACAGCAGACCACCTCAAAGCCCCGGGCGTCTGAGGGCGCAACAGGACAAGACCGCGCTGTCCAGCGCAGGCGCACAACGGGTACAGTTACGGGACTTCACACAGGCACCCGCGCATGCGCTACACGGTTCTACCCGTACACGAGCACGCAAGCGCCCCTGCACACCGGCCGAACGGTAAAGACGCCGCGGCGCCTGCGTGCTCCGTGTGCTGTCTTTTCCGGGGAACGCACGCACGAAAATAGCCCTATCGGCCCCCCGATCCTGCCAGCTGTTCACAAATACAGAAAACAGTCATGAGAAACATTTAAGACTGCAGGGTTATGGATCCTTTAAAGGATGTTTGGCTAAAATTTCTGTAATATTACCAAGTCACTTAAGTTGTTACAAAATAAATGTACTTAAAAAAAATTTTAAACCCTACATGAAAGTGCCAGATAATCTCTTAAGTGTGCAGTTTCTTGTAACATCCTTATTTCTGCCTAGTCAAAATGGTACCGTCCATTTCCACTGAAGCAGAAGTCCAGCCCTCACTGCAGCCCGTCTGTGCTGTCAGGGGACTCCGCTAAATCCTATGATTTATTATCAAACTGAAACTTATGTCAATGCGCTAAAAACAACTTTTCACAAACAACTACGCTCACAACAAGATCCCCACTGTATCATAACCTTCAGCCAAAAGTTTATCTCGTTCTTGCCACCTTATAAATAAAATAAGCTCTCTGTAATCAATGCCTCAGACTTGTGGAGACTCCCCCTCCAGGGTCAATCAAATTTCCTTTCTTCTCCCGAGCTCCTGGCTACTGTTGACTTAATTCTTCCTGCAACACTATCATCTAAAGTTTCTTTTCCCTTAGGTTGGGTGTGGGTGGCGCCTATAATCCCAGCACCTGTGAGGCTGAAGGAGGAAAAGCGCCACAAATTCAAGACCAGCCTGGGCTAGATAGCAAGTCCAAGGCCAGCCTAAACTATGTAGTGCATGGTCAGACCTTGTCTTAAAGAAAAAAAGTTTTTTTCTATTACCTTTAAGCCCCTTTACCTCTGTGTTACACAAATGTGAGTGGTATCGCAAATCAGATTGATTTTTTAAAATTTCAATTTGGAGCTTATTGAGAATTTAACCAGTTTATAATTCACCTCTATCTCTGTCAATATCTTTTATGCAAATTTTACACTTCCTTGGTATTTTTGTCTTGCTAATTTTTCTTGAGTTTTCATTTGCTTTCCATTCCAGAAACTTTGAATGTATATATTTTTGTCCACAAGTCAATAACAAATTGACTTCTGGAAATTACCATTTGATGCAGTAGTTACTGGTTTTTCCAGTCATTATTTCAAATATATCCACCCCTGTGCGGAACCAGAGGAAGATTAAGGCTTAATTGGCATGCTCTGTGAGCATGCAGGCGCGAAGGCAGATGCAGAGTCCAGGGTGAAGTCACTACGGCTGAGTTTGTTTCAGCTGTCGCCCTGAGCATGTACTAAAAGGACACTGGAAGGCAGATGAGCCGCCGCCGGGAGGGGATCTGGGTGCACAGCAGGCAGGAGCCCCCGGGCTGGCTGTCTGTTAGGCTGAGTCGGGTGTCTTTGTCATTCATCCTCCTTCGCAAACCAGTAGCAGGCTAGGTCCCTGCCAGCCCTGCCCAGGGGATCGCACAGGAGGCGCCTGGGACAGGGTCTCCCACACGTCCCTCTGGAACCGGTGCTTTGGGAATGTGCTCCTTGTTTCATCAGTATTAACATTATGAACTTGTTAGTTTTTTTTTTTTTTTTTTTTTTTTTCTTTTCCGGCACCGGGGATTGAACTCACAACCTCGCGCCTGCCAGGGCAGGCGCTTAAGGCACTGAACCAAACTCCCAGCCCTGGTTTTTTGAGGCAGGGTCGCATTATGTAGCTCAGGCCGCTCTTGCGCTCGCGTTGTAGCCCAAGCCGGCCTCGAACTCACAACACTCCTCCTACCTCAGCCTCCCGAGTGCTGGGATTAAAGGCGTGCGCCACCATGCCCGGCTATTTTTTTTTTTTTATGTAAATAAAACTACCATTTTCCAATTTTGTCAGATTAACATTAGAATGTCTTTTCTGTATTTATACTGCACACAGAGAGGAAGCACTTTTATCTAACATACATTTGGCTCAAAAACGTCCATCTTTCTACGGACAGCTAAGTTAGGGAGAAGTATTACAGGCAGTCAGACAGGGATGGGCCCGCAGGAGCATGATAGCAGGCACAACCGTGGGGAGGCGCATTCATAAAGGCCAGATGGCAAGACAAAGGAAGAATGACCACGCCCACTGCTTCCCCTAGTGACCTACAGCACTGATATTCTAAACAGCCCTGGGGGCCAGGAGAGCCACTGACCCACCCCCTCCGGGAAAAGCCCAGTCCATCCATGCCCGCTGGCGAGGTGACTCGCTCCCCCATTTGATCAATATGACCTAAGCGATTAGGCTTGTAATCTTACTGGCTCACCACAGCTTTGTCCCACCTTACACTCACCTTGTGATTTTCCATTGGATCAGCATTACCTAAGTGACTATATTTGTAATTTTATCAGTTGATTATAGTTTTGCCCACCTTAGACCTACCTCATTTTGCTCTATAAAATTCCCCAGTATTCAGGAGGCTAAGGCAGGAGGATTGCTGCAAGTTAAACGCCAGCCTGGGCTACAAAGTGAGCTCAAGGTCAGCCTGAACTGTATAGTGAGACCCTGTCTCAAAAAAGGAAAAAAATTTTCCCTTGAAAAGCGGGTCCTTGGCAACCCACTTGGGACCCCGTCAGTCTCTCTTAGACAGCTTTCTTTCCCCCAAAATATATTCTGCTCTTAACTCTGTTGTTTCTAGAATTCATTCTTCGATTTTAGAGAACATGAACTCCTATTGGACATCTAGCAGGTTGGGAGTTGTATTTCCCCTGTAACAATATTACATGGCAAAAATAAAACAGTATTTACTTGCCCCATACACTGAACATTTGGCATGTACTTGACAGTAAAACTACATAAACTGCTGGGCATGGTACTGCATGACTATAATCCCAGCATGCAGGAGGCTGAGGTAGGAGGACCTCCATGAGTCTGAGGCCAGCCTGAACTACATGGCAAAACCCTGTTTCAAACAAACAAACACTATGTAAACTAAAAATTTACAAATCTATTTTGCATTTAAGTTTATTACCCATATTATAAGGTTAGACTTCATATTAACTAGTTTTTTTTTTTTTTTTTGGTACTGGGGATCGAACTTACAAACTCTCGCCTGCCAGGCAGGCACTTAAAGCCACTGAGCTAAATCCCTGGCTATTAACTAGTTTTAAACATCAAATCTTTCATACAACTATCTCTCTACTTTTTAATTTTTCTGGTGGCTGCAGTAAATCATTGAGTAAAATTTTCAGAGGTTCTTAGTCGATACTTTCTTAACCCCTTGGTACCTGATATCAACATCTGAGACTGTATTCCAGTTGCCTTCATACATAAGGACTAATTTAGCAGGGTATATAATTCTTGGTTCAGAATTATTTTCTCTTAAAACTTAGTGGATGTTGTTCCATAGTCTTGTGGTACTTAGAATTGTAAGAGAAAAATCTGAGGTCAGTCGGCCTTTTCCCCTTTATAGGTGTTGTTTTATATCTAGATGCCTCCCCTTGCAAAGTCTCCCATGGTCATAGGTGGGGAGTTTTGAAAGTGGCTGGATGAGCGTGTGAATGTGGATTAAGGGTGCCCCATCCTGGGCGTGGCTAGCACCAACAAACAGGCTTCCAGCCTGAATGGACTATAAAAGGGAGAGAGGAAGGCAGGTCTGCCAAGCATGAACTGTTTCTCCTCTGTGATGCCCCTCGGCCCGGTCACCCTGCCTTCGAGCCAGCTGACTATGGACAAAAACCTCTACACACTGAGCTAAATAAACCCTTCCTCCTGTAGCTTTGGGTGTCAGGTATTTTGTCTCAGCAACAAGAAAAGTAACTAAGACAATAGGTAACCTGTTTTCTCTGCCTGGATACTTGCAAAAAAATTTTTTTTATCCTTGAGACTTTAAAAAGTCATGAGAAAAAAAAAGACTCATGAGGATATGGGTAGGTGTTGCTTTTTTTTTTTCATTAAATTTTAATGTTACCATCTGAGCCTTCTTTATTTGCAGGCCTACTTCATTCTTCAACTCTGCAAAGTTTTCATCAATTAGTTCTATAATTATCATTTGCTTGGTGCAGTTTCACGTATTCTTATTACACATACATTGTGTCTCCTGCACAGGCCCTCCCATATCTCTCTTCTTTTTCATCTTAACTTCTTTGACCTTTTCCTCTGCCATTTTCTGAGAATTTCGCATTTTCCATTTATTTCAGGAATTTTATTTTGTAACCAACCCTTCTTTCAATGGAAGTTCACGATCTCATTCGTGGGTTCACACACTCTATAATTCAGCCCATGTGGATACTGAACTCGCTTACAAAACATTCAGTACTTTCTAGATGATCACTGTAGACCGGCACATGAGTAACAAGAGGAGCCATTTCCTCAATTACTTAGTTCCATTTCTTTCTTCTGAACTAGTCTTATGACCTTTTCTTTTTTCTTTCTTCCTTTTTTTCTTTTTGAGACAGGGTTTCACTATGCAGTTTAGGTTGGCCTTGAATTCACTTTGTAGTCCAGGGTTGGCCTCGAACTCACAGCAATCCTCCTGTCTCAGCCTCCTGAGTACTGGGATCATAGGTGTGTGCCACCAGGCTCCACGATAAACTTTTCAACGGCTCTTTGCAATGGGGACCAAAAAGAGTCTTCCCAAGCACCAAAGTTGAAGACCTTGTTT
>RJWM01006862.1:15874-81769 GCA_004363535.1 Dasyprocta punctata | reverse complement strand
AGCTCTAAAAGGGATTTGTAGATTCAGGTTTCAGGACCTCAGTGTAACTGTCCCATTCAGTACTATAGTCTAAAATGTTGACACTAAGAGATTTTGTCAAAGATTTGTTCCCACACCTATTAGCTTTATGACCAGTATAGAGACATAGAAATCTAGCCCTTAAATCCCCAAGACTCAACCTTCTCCTGCTTTTCTCTCGCAAACCCACCCATAGTCACACACACACACACACACACACACACACACACTACAAATTTGCAGTATACTTAAACTACATTCACATAATTGGTTAACGTGTCTTTCTCCTAGGCTAATTTGTGCACTCCTCTTGGGTGAAAAGTAAGACTTATGCATGTCTGTGCCTTGCTCAATGAGTACAACACATGACCTGAGAAAAAAAGGTTTCTTGATTACTCCATCTCTCTCTCTTTGAATGATTAAATCCACAAATACAAATGTTAATTCCTTTGAAATCATTGCTACTAAGGTCAAGTAGGTGTTATTATTTTCCAAATTCAAACAGTTGTTCAAAAACTAAAACCACTTCTGGAACACAACAACATCAACATGGTGAATAAGCACATTTTACTTCCTAGCAGTTATGAATTCAAAGATATCCTGATAGATCAGTTCATGTAAGTTGGAAGATGCATTTGGGTTGAAATTGCCCAGGAGAAGATTGCTGTGGAGGTGTTCAATCATATTTACTAATGGATTTATATGAAGGAGATTCATAATTGGAATTGTGCACATTGCAAAGCTATACAAATTTGGAATTATTACTGTAAGGAATGAGTAAGTTTTGCAATTGGAGATAATAGAAGCAATGCAGAGCAGCAATGAAGTTTGATATCATGCATTAATTATAGAATTTTTCAGCTCATGGTTCTGGAAACCTCAATATATTTAAGAAGCAGCAACAGTTTATAGAAACTTTTGTATAATTTCTATACTTCTACTTTCTTCTTCAAGATAAACCTATAAAATGGCATATTTATTAGTAGTTGAGAATGGATTTTTATAATAATAAACACACTCATAGTGTCTAAAATATATTATTGACTGCTCTGTAGGAGATGGAAGAAATAAAATCAAAAAGAATAAATATGCTAGAATTATGGAATAACTAGTATCAGGCATACACTCTTATTATGAACAACTGCAACACTGAACAAATTATTTGAGGCAGATGTTTCCAGACAAACAAAACTTTGAAGGAAAACACATGGGATGAGCCCTTTTTCAGCTGAACTTTCTGTTTGAAGGCACTTTTAGGCTGTAGAAAAGAGAGATAGTTTCCCTGTGGAAAAAGAGAAGACCAATGATGATTGACTCCTAAACAGGAACAAAAGCTGCCAGAATATTTGGGGACAAAGTCTTTAAAATGCTGGAAGGAAATCAAACCAAAACTCGTCAAGTCAAAATTTTACACTGAGTGAAAATATTCAAAGACAAAATGGGATAACAAAAGAAACAAGATTCTTTCCTTTTTGTGAACCTGGGTTATACAGATTCTTTGGAAAAAAATACTAAAGTGTGGTACATAAAGGAGGAAACTGTAAGCTGAACTTCATCAAAACTACCAATGTTTCATCTTCAGAAGATCCTGTAAGACAATGAAAAGAAAAACCAAAGACTATGAAATGTATTTGTAAATTATAAATCTGAGAAAGAATTTATATCAATAATATATTAATCAAAGTTAAAAAATGAAAACAAACACTTGCTAAGGAAAATGTTATTAATGATACTTGCTAAAATATGGTTCAGTAGATTTTATTCAGGATTAGCACGATAGACACAAGGACTACTGAAATGGGCTTTTGGAGTAATGGTAGATTGAACTCAATTTTGAACACAAAAATGAAAGTGGGAATTTACCAAGAGCAAAGCGAATAATGGATTGAAAATTGCTAAGTGCTGAGCAGAAACATCATGGATAAAGAGATTCTGGTTATATTAACCCGATAGGCTTTTTGCTGAAAACAGGTCAGTTTGATTATAAACTTGGGATAATGAGAGGTAAAATATTTGTTAAGTCATCATAAATGTTCATATATCAAGGGTAGAGGATATGTAACAACTGATTTATCAGGACTCATGTTAAAATTGGATACAGAAGTCCAAAAGTTGAAGATTATTGGAAAAATAATTCCAAGGAATCTAACTAAAGTTTGCTTAAGGAGAATTTTCTTTTTCAAAAGTTACCAAAATAAGATATAGTAGCAATGCATACCCCGGTTCACAAACACTTTTGTTTGTGAGCAATGCAGTTCTCAAACAACCTTTCTGTAAATTTTTCTTTCATTTCTAAACTCCAGATGGGGTGGCAAACATGACTGTGGCCATTTTTCCCACAATTGTGGAACAAATTAGTTTGTGAGATAGCAAGTTCATGTATGAGAAGATGTCGAATGTCATTTACCATCAGAAAAGTCTAAATTAAAAGCATGATGAGATACTGTTATCCATCTATTAGAATGACAAAGCAAGTATGAATGCATTTTTAGTGTGAATGCTAAATGGTACACCAATTTTGGTAAAAAGTTTAGTATGTTTTTAAAGTTTAGGTGTACAAGCCAGGAATCTTACACATAAATGAAATGAGAATTACTGAGACATGCAATGACTTGTCTAAATCTCAGAAAGCTACACAGAATATGATTTCAATTATATGATCTTCTGGAAAAGACAAAATTATAGGAACAAAAAATAGATCCACAGTTGCCAGTGGCTTAGAGTGGAAGAACTGTTTGACTTTAGAGGGCCAAATTGGAGTATAGCAAAGTTTTATATCTTGATTAAAGCAGTATATGATTATAGGTGTTTCTCAAAGTGAGCAGAACTGTTCACAAAGAAGGATAAATTTTACTGTTCATAATTTATGCCTTAAATTTAAATAGAGAGTCATGGACACTTGCAAATAAACAAAACCCAAGAGAAATTGTTGCCAACAGACCCTACTTCTGAAACGTGATAAAGAAAATTCTTCTGATTAAAAAGGAAATATACTAGAAGTAAACTAAAATCTAGAGCAAAAGGAAAGAGCAAATACATGTGAATTGGTTAGCTTTCCCAGTGCTGGAATAAACCTGACACCTGCACATGAAAGGATAAGAAACTTATTGTGGTTCACAGTTTCAGAGGTTCAGTTAATGGTAGCCAGGGTCTAAGGCAGTAACATCATGGTAGAAGGATATGGTGGATCAAAGCTTCTCATTTCACGGTGCCTGGGAAGTCAAACACATAGGAAGAATAGCAGCAGGAAATATATCTCCAAAGGCAGTGACCTACCTCTTCTAACTGGGCTCTACTTCCTAACAGCACACTCAGCTATAAAAATCATTAGATTGATCCATTGATGAATATAGTGTTCCCAGGATCAAATCACCTCTCAGTAGTCTCTCAGTCCTGTCAAGTTAATAATCAATATTGACTGGCATAACTCTACCCTTCTCAATCTCACATCTAATCATACTTCTTTAAACCATATAAAATGTCCAAATAAACACAGTAGCAAGCTAATAATTCTGCTTAAAATGATACAGATATACTGTGCACAACCAAAAGTACATTAAACCCTTCCTCAAATTACCAGCAGTACTATTGTTGCTAAAAATTTCAAGTTTAAAATTTCCTCTGAGACACGAAGCAAACTATTAGCTGTAAGCTTCTATAAAATTTAGAAATAAAGTTACATATTATCAAGATACAATGGCATAGTATAAACATTCTCATTCAAAAAGGCAGAAATGAGGAGACAGAAAAGGAAGGACTAAAGTAAGACCAAAAGCCAGCCAGACAAACCATCAAGTTCTGTAGTTTCATGCTCAGCATCAAGAACAAAGGATGATGACATGAGTTCCAGAGGGCAAGGGAGGTACCATCCAACAGTCTTTGCAGATTTCAGTCCATATGGCCTTTCTCTGGTTTTGGCTACACTCACTACTTACAACTTTCATCAGCAGACATACCATGTTTCTGACTTCTCCAGTTTCCTGGGGTGTCTTCTGCACCTTCAGCTTCACTTCCACAACTTCTCACACTTACCTCTCAAGGGCACTCTCCCTGGATTTCTAGGCCTTCTTTAAAATCTGATTGGAAACTTTCATAACTTTGCATTTCTTGCATTCTATGTACCTGAAAAAGCAGTATCACATGGACAGTGCCACAGTCTGCTGCCAGCTAGAGCAAAATCCATATTTCTTTGACCATGGCTGCAGCAGCCTCTAAATTTCTGGCTGTATAAGTATGGCAAAATGTATCCCAACAAATTCTCTATGTAATTTTTGCCAGCAGGAGGTACATGGGCTCACTTCTCAAAAAAAAAGTTTACAGGTTTACATATTATATTAGTCATCTTTCTCATCACTGTGGTACAATACTCAACATTCACAACTTGTAAGAGAGAAACTTTAACTCATCTTAGTCTCAGAGAATTCTGCCCACGGTTGGCAAGCTTCAAGGCAAAAATGTCATGGTGGAAGATATGGCAGAGCAATGCTGCTTTGTTCATGGTAGTTGACAAGCAGAAGATTAGAGCAATACCAAGGTTACACCTCCATCACCCACCCAGACACGGACAGAAGTGTGCTATACTATTCCCCTCCATCAATCCCAGGCCAATCGAATTGACAATCCATTTTACCTATAACATCTTACTCCTTGTCAGCTTGATGCTAAGCACATCTTCATTGGCCCCAACTTTACATGTAGTTCATTTTGGGACAAAACTTAAGTTTTTCAATTTTTCTACTGAACATTTTGCTCTAAATTCTCACTAAAAATCTGGCTAAAAGCCCCCAGTACTCATGTCACAGGCTTAAAGTTGGGCTGTACTAGATCAATTTGTGCATAGACTATAAACCCAGCCTCCTTCAAAGTCTCAGGATTTGGCCAAATATAAGCAATAGTTTTGACAGAGTATAATATACATGATCTCTAATCCAATTTCCAGCAAAGTACTTATTCCCAACTAAAACCTCCTGTACCTAGCCTTTACTGTCTGGTTTCCTATCAGCATTCTGGTCACTTGACCTCTAACCAGAATCACCAATCAGTCTCTGTTTGCGGCATTCTAGGTCTTCTCTAATCTGCGTGTCAAAGCCTTTCTATACTTCTCCTGCAAAACAGTTCTAAAGGCCTCTCAACCACTTAATCATGTGTAGTCACAGCAATGACCTCACTTCTTACACCCCAAAATGTGTTGGTTAGGGTTCTAATGAAAATACACTATGCCAAGAGTGTATTGAGTGTAAGTGAAGCAATACTTAGAGGAAAATTTACACTTTTGCATGCTTGTTTTGGGAAATAAATATGACTTTAAAAAATGACTTGTGAAACAATGATTCTACTTTTGATACCTTCTTTTTAGAAATTTCTTACACTGATTTTTATGACAATGATTATAATAGCTTTATTCAAACTAGTAAAAACAACTAGAAATAATCCATAAATCTATCAACGATATAGAATACAAACTGTGGTCTATTCATATAAGTAAATAATATTTAGTAACAAAAATAATGAACTACTGATACACACACCAACATGTATGAATGTCATAAACATAATGTTGACTAAAAGATGAGACACCAAGCATATATTTTACAATTTTATTTAAATGAAATTCTGATACATACAATCTAACTTATGGTAATAGACATTAGAAGAATAAGGGCTGGGGATTTAGGTCAACATTGTAAGCGACTGCCTGGCAAGCGTGAGGTCCTGAGTTCGATCCTCAGTACAAAAAAAAAAAAAGAAAAAAAGAAAGAAATTAGAAGAATGATTGCTTTCCTGGGGATTGGATACGATTGAATTAAAGAAGCAAAAGTATATCTTGATCATAAGTGTGTAGAGAGTATATGTTATATATGTTACATGTATGTATATATGAAATATAATTAAATTTTGCACATAATTTATTCCTTTCTCGGTATGTAAATTTAATTTTAATTGACAAGTTAATTATTTGAAACTGAAAATTGTTTGAAATAGAAAAATAGGCTCATATAGGGGCAACTTTAACCAACATACAGGTATTTTTTAATCTAGTTACTTGAACTATAAAAATTTTGTGATATGCATTTCTGAAACCTCAGTGAAAACAGACTTCTGTTCTGTGGATCTCTTTTTAAAAGTTTTTCAAGGTCATCAAAGCACATCTATTGATTCCACAGTCATGATAAGCTTTTAACTAAAATGGACACAAACCGTGTGGCTCCTATTATTCCTGCAAACCTAAATTATCATTTATGTGAGAAAAGATTATTTAATTTCGTTTATCCAGGAATATCAGAAAATAGATCAGGAAGATTATTAAATAAATGTTCCTAAAGATGCCTCATAATCTACAGTGTTGGGGAAAATCAGAGAATAATCCTTGAACTACATTAGTGGTTTGGGTAAAATGAATTCAAACTTGCTTCTAAATTAGTTAGACGAGAATTATTCCACTCCCCTGAATTTCATATCCCTAAATGAAATGTGATAATTTTCAATGTGGCTGTGTCTGGAGGAAATATCAATTTTCCACAACTATTTGTGGCACTTAGGTACCTCAGACTTGATGTATCTTGACACAAAATGATATGAGACTAGGCATGACATCAGTAATTTAGCATGACAGGTTACTGAAAATTTAAAGAAGAATACCCTTGTCCTCATAAAAGGCCAGCATTCCTCTGTTCTAGCTAATGTCAATACAGAAAGCTATGGGGAAACTTAAATGTCTGCAGCTTTCAGAAATTAGTTCATCTATCTGTTTCCAGGCTAAGTTAATTATTTATCAGTGACTCAGCACATCTCTGGTGTTTGAAGGCATATTGCACAAATTAAAATGGGGTTTTATTTATTTCTGAAGCCAGGAAATGAATCCAATTATAACAAATAATTTCAAAAGATTTTTATTACTGAAGGTTATGAATATATCTGCAACAAAAAATGGATATCTACATTTCATGAACTTCTTTGTACATACTTACACTCCAATGTATTTTCAGTATTAGACTTTTCATATATTGAATGGCATGAACTGCTATTACATGTCCATGAATTGTAAATAAAATCTCAGGAGACAGTAGGATAAAAATAAAACAGAATAGAAACAAGTTGAAGTCACACTTTCCTTTTCCTAACAGGACCTCAATTTTGGTTAGGCATCTACTCCATCTCTAGCTCCACAGGGAAGTCTTGCCTGTCCATGGAATCACACCACAACATTTCCCTTGGTTATTCTTCTCATCCAGAATTAGACTGATCAGAATAAATTATTTCCCATGTTTTTGGGAGAAGTTACTCTAAATAAGACTAATGCTCCCAATTGCCATGGACATCCACTTAAAAACAATTTGGTGTTAAGAAGAGCAAACTAGAGAGACTACAAATTAGAGATATTTTACTGATTCATGAAATCAATAATATTTCCCTAATGGAACCCTACCCTGTCTTTAATCTTCATGGTATATAAATAAATACATTTCCTTATTATTTCAGGAATTTTGATTCAGTACTTACAGTCAAAACTATGCTTCTAAGCAACATGAAAGCACTTCATTATATATGCCCAGGCCTTGCTTCATAGTGAAATAGTTTGTTGGATTAAGTTTTAGGCTAAAATAAGGTATCTGTAGTTTATGGCTCTTGTCCAAATTTCAAGAAACCGAGGAAAAGTTCTATAGTAAAATCCAATTCTGAAGAGGTTACCACTCCATCTTCAGGGATATCAGACAGTACATTTTTATTAGGTTAGAGTCTCCAAAATCCTCAAAATTATAGAAACCTCAGGCTTGAAATAAAACCTCAAGTTTTTCAATCTCTCACAATAAACACTGGGTCAATCATCTATTGAGCTCTAAATTGTTGGGCCAAAATACAGCAATTTTGGAAGTGAAAATATTCAAACAGTGGTACTTTCTATTTTATCTGCTCTATGATTACCAAATAATCACAAATATCAATAACCTTGATAGCGTCTGTTGATGATAATCTTCCTTCAGTTTCATTCAAAGCACGAGATATAGCAGCACCTTGGTTAATGAATTAATTTTTTTATGCTTTAGGGGACAATGACTGTGTTTGTGTCTGTGTGGGAAAGATAGCTTTGGTCATGTTTGTGACCTGAGATGGAGTTTGCGCATAGAAGCAACATTTTCCTGAACATCTTTGTAAATTGAATTGTGTGCAAATAGAAGCACTCATGAGCAGAAGTATTACTGTATTTGTGAAAAATAGGAGATCATTTCTGCTAAATGTGAGAAATAGAAAAAAAAAGATAAGTCATGCTTAAAATACTATGTCAACATAGAAATAATTTTATAATGAAGTCTTAACCTTTACAAGTTAGGGAAATGAAAATTAGCCTTTGCTAAATAGTAAAGGATTTAGACCACTCTGAGATGATCCAAAGAAAAGGAGATGGAGAAGGAACAAAATCCTAAGAAAAGCCCCACAAGCTTTGTAATCCTTGTATCAGAATATCAAGATAATCATAAAAGCCATGACAGACATCCCTGAATGATGTTGAAACTATAGTAAAACCCTGCTAAATCTGAAAAACCTGAAGAAAGTCTGAGTGGGTTAGATGCAGGTCAAAATTACAGAAATTTTGAAAAGAAAACTATATTACTGATTTCAAGAATTTGAACAAGATTTAGAATGTGTCCATTGGTAGATTTTTCTAAGATAATTGTGATGAACATACAAAGGTGATTTTAGTTGATGTACTGATTACATGGAAATGTCTAACATGTTTAAAGTTTCTTGAAAACAGTTCTCATTGATCATAAATGTACCAATGAAAATATGACTGCAATTGGAATCTCTACCTTCTTGATAAGGTTTGAAAAAAGTATGTATTTTGCTTCCCCAGTAACTGGCCCTAACCTCAATCCCTATAGAGCAAGTAAAACAAGTAACTACCCTTCATTCCTCATCTTCGCATTCTGTCCAACTAAACAAAGCATTGTGTAGTCCTGACCATAGTAATTGGTTCACAGACAGCATGTAATTTAAACCTAGCCAAGAAGATCATTCCTGGAGACTGTAACTGAAACTTTGTAGCACATGGAGGGTGCTTGGCCATAGGAAATTAAATGCTTTCAGAGTTGTGCAAACCTGGAGCTGTAAAAACTGTCTTTATGACTACAAGGAGAAAGATTTCCTGACACTCATTTGTGTCAGAAATGAACTTTATACCCAAATCTGGATATTACATAAACCATATATCACCACACTCTGTAAAGCCATGTATTTTCACTGTTCTTCTGTCATTTTCCATCTTAAAAATCATAAATAATAGAGTTCAATAACTTTCCCATTTATTATTCACAATATTATACTAGGAGAATCTATCTGAACCCAAAAAGAGAAAAAATGTAAAGACAGAAACCAGTCAATTTAATATCAAGCTATATCTATTCATGTAAGGCATATAGATTTTAATGAAAGTGAAATAAAAGGATGGATACAAAAGGGAGAAGAAAAACCAGTCTGGCTTTTTAAATAAAGCCATTACTAAATCAAAGTACCCACGTGATTATTGAATAAGGAGTTTCGAATAGAACTAATGCTTGCTACATATTGAAGTTTATAATGAGAGCATTCTACCTAGACATAGCTTAATCTCTGGTTGTTATGCAGAAAAGATTGCTAGATATATTAATGTATGATTTAGGGTGAGTACACGCACATATGAAAGAGGATAATTTCAGGTTTCCATGAATTTTCTGATCCCATGCACAGATTGTGCCTGAATGGAGGTTGTATATATATGAAACCAGTATGTGCTAACCTCTAGTCCTCATATGTTTCTCTTTTCCAGCAAAGTACTCAAGCTGCAATGCCTTCATTGAGGCCTTAATACTAAGGTTTTCCAAATCATTTATGTTGATAATTCAGCCTGAAGAAAGTTAAACCTAACACACCCCTCCTAAAGAGTGAGATGCAGATAGTGAAATCCTTCTAAAAATTACAGTGTGGAAACAAAGGAAGAGTCCCTTCAAAATGGAGAAACCTGACAAACACTACATCTTTCAAGTTACCTAAATGAACATCAACAGTGAGAAGCATGTATTCTTGATACAATGTGATGAGAATGGTACATTGCCTCTGTGATCCTCATTTCAGAAACATATTAACCCAGTTCAATGATGAGAATAACAGCAAACAAACCCTAATTGAGGAATATTCTGTAAATAACTGACCAGTAATTCAAGGTTATCAAAAACTAAGGAGGGGCCGGGGATTTAGCTTAGCAGAATAAGTACTTGCCTGGCAAGCATGAGGTTGTGAATTCGATCACTGGTACAAAACAAAACAAATCAAAACAAAAAACAGCTAAGGAAAGTTCTAAGAAACTACCAAAACCTATAGGAACCTAAGGAGACATGACTACTAAATGTAATGTGGTGTTCCTGATGACATCTGAAGCATAAAAAAAGTTATTTGCAAAGAACAAAAACTTACAGAATCTGAATAAATTCTGAACTCTAGTTAATAATAATGTATCAATATTGGCTCATTAATTGTGGAAAATTTTGCATACTAACATAAAATGTTCATTGCATGTAACAAAACTCTCTGTACTATCTTTGAAATTTTTAAAAATCTATTCCTCTTCTAAAAATAGTAGTTTATTTAAAAAATAGGGAGTGGTACAAAGAAAAAGGAAATTAAATATAGGAGGCATAAAAAAAGAAATAGTGCAAAAGAGACATAGGCCCACAACAGGGTCATTTAAGTGCAACAAAAAATGTGCTGAATGTCTATGAATATAGATTACTGGTAAAGTACATATGGCGGATTCTAGGTTTGATACTCAGCACTTGAAAAATAGAAAGAAAAAAAGAAAGAAAGAGACAGACAAAAGAAAGAAAGAGAAAGAAAGAAAAAGAGAGAGAGAGAGAAAGAAAGAGATAAAAGACTTTGAATTCTTTATCAAGTGTGGTTGCACAGATCTGTAATCCCAGCTACTCAGGAGGCAGAGTCAAGTTTCAGGCCTGCCTGGGCAATTTATGAAGATCCCATTTCAAAGTTAAAAAAAAAAAAAGAAAAGAGAAAACGAAGTGCTGCGAGTATTGCTCAGAGATAGAGTACTTGTCCAGTGTGTGTGAAGATCTGGGTTCAGTCCCTAGCACTACTGTAAAAAAAGGGTTCCAGTTTATTCTTTTTTTAAAAAATTAATTCCTTCAAACATTTGAACTTAAATGATTTTAGGAATCAGAAACCACATGCTACTTTTTCATATTCATCTCTAAGTCATGCATTTATCTATCATCAGCTATTTTCTTCACTTCCTTTGTGACATTTATGTTCCTTTCTCAGTTAATTCATAAAAACTGTGAAAGAAGTATCTAAGGATTCCTTTGTTCTCTTTTGCCTTTCAGTTTCTACATTTTCACTATTTTATATTGTTTTATTTTAACACTCTCCTGAAGCAACGATAGTTTTCCATGAGTTTTTATGTTTTTATGATTCTTTGTTTTCACATATTATCTTGTCTCCAGTTCAGAAGTAACCAGAGTTCCATCACACAACCTAGTCTATATCATGCTTTAAATTGTGTTGACCATAAAAGTACTCAATGATTCAAAGTAACACACTATTAGTATACGCAACAACAGAATTCGATCTCAAAAACATTAAGCTGTGCCAAAGAAACCATAACCAAATTTGTTGTCCAATTGCATTTATCTGAAGTACTAGGTAATGGCAAACTAAACTACAATGATAGAAATCAAAGCAGTGATTACCTCTTAAGGAAATTGCTAGAATGGTGAATAAAATATTATTTTTAGATATTGAATGCATTATATAATATGATTGGAACAGAGTTTGAAATGAAGCATCAGATAACAAAGCTTATTCAAATGCATATTTAAAATCTACACAATTTATGTTATATAAATATACCTCACAATGCGTAGGAAAGAAGAGTCTGGCAGTTAAGGTGATTAGCTTCAGAGTTGTTTAAGGGATTAGTAAATCACATTTCTGGTTGTGTATGGGTGAGTCTAGAGGCATGGTCTTGGAGTCTATGTATGGTCCTTGGACCTTTCCTCTCTGGAGCTATTCCTCTGATCTGCTTTCTGGCCACCATGAACTGAGCAGAGTTCCCCTGCCATACTCTTCTGCCATTGTGTTTCTGCCTGGGAGCCAGGCCATTATGCTCTGAATCTCCTGAAACTTTGACTCACATTAAATCTCTCCTTTAAATTGCAGTTTTCTGGGGTCGTGCCCTAGCAGTAAGGGAAACTGATCAATAGTCACCAATAAAAAATAGACTATCACTTAAGTGACAGCAAAGTTCAAGATCTAGTCAAAAAGGAAAGTTCATAAGAGCCTGGCCAAATTTTGATCAGAGTTTGGCTGTTAGGGTACAGTGTCAACTTGATTGACATTGAAATCCTCCCTGAATATTGATGGATAACATTTCTGTGTGTATTTGGGTGCATCATAGAAGCATGGTTTAGCTATATGTCTGTTCCCTGGCCCTGCGCTCTCTGGCTCTGTTGCCCTGCTCTGCTTCCTGGCTGCCATGGACTAAGCAGTTTTCCTCCATGACACCCTTCCCTCATGATGTCTCTGCCTTGAAGTCAACTAACCACAGACTGAATCCTCTAAATCCATGAAAAAAAAACTTTGCTCTTTAAATTGTATAAATTGGGTATTGATCTCAGAGATGAACAACAGACCAGAAGAGACTCTAAGGTAGAAAGCTAATGAAAATTAAAGTTTCAGCAGTTTTTGAAATGAGTGCCAATATTTTCAAATCAGAAATCTGTTTTTGATTTTTACTACAAAATTAGAAGATCTGGAAACGCTGAACCCATATTCTCACATAAACCTAGCAGTTGGGCTTATGGACAAGTAAATCCTTATGAGCTTATTTGGATGCCTATTCCATTACTCTCCACTATGTCTTGAACTCAACTAGTTTCCTTAATTTGTGTTCTTTCTAGAGGTGTATATATATTTCAGTTCATGACTGTAGTGGTATCTTCATCAATTTAGGGCTTTTCTGTTGTTGCTGTTGTTGTTTTTTGATCCTCTGAACTAAATTGCAGTCCTTACTCCTGACATGACTACTGTCCTTGTATTTTCACTGATTTGTACATCAGCATGACGCATGCATGTATGATACACATACAGCGACAGCATATCTATGGTATTGCTGAAACAACAAACTCAAATTTTAGGTAATATAATAGGCAAATAAACTAAGCAAAGACAAATCATTACCTCTGACCCAGAGGCTCGAAATTAGGTCTCTTTTATGAAAACATAAAAATGTAACAAAATAATATAAATACAGAATTATGGAGGCATTATTTTTCAGAGTTTAAATTAATAAAGACATCATATTCTAAAGTCTATATCATTAAAATCTCTGAATGAATCTCATACTATAGTGATTTTTTTCCAAAGGACTTGCAAATAAGAACAGGGCATGTAAGTGACTTTACTAACAAGGATACCTCTTAATTTAAAATTATTCTGTTCTTAAGGCTGGCTGAAAACTTTGCAAGTTACAAAAATATTCTTAAAGATCACTTCATGGAAAAGTGAATGAAATAGGTTAAAACAAAATAAACTCCACTTTCCCTCAGAAAATAGGCATGCGTATTCTCATTCAAAAGGAGAATTGTTTGGTTTAGACATACTTGATGACTGAGATTTGAAAGTAAAGTGTAGAGCTTAGGAATTTCATTTGGGATAATATATTCCTCTCATTTTTCACATTCAGTGAAAATAAAGGCATCACAAATAATAAGCACATTTCCTTATAAAAACACATTGTGCCTCAAGTGATATCAAGAGAACATGATAATCAATCTATAGGACGTAATAGCATAATACATTAACAGAAATGTTTTGAAAACCATTGTCAGCAATATTTATCAGACATAGCAAAAGAGGGCAGAAGAGAATCTTAATGAGTAATGAAAGGAAAAGGTCTGTCATGAAATTCCTGCATATTGCCACTTGAAAATATATTTTCTTACCATTAAAAAAACAAATTTTTTACTTGTATTTGTTTGCCATATATAATGATCACATTCATCATAGTGAATTTGTACATGTACATAATAAATCTTAATTCTTCCTTTTAAAAAGAAACAAACTTTAAGATGTATGTCATTTGTTTACCTGACTCATGTCTCTGGGTTGCAAGGGAACAGAGTTTTAGCTGCATTTTGCATTGTATACCTACAGTACAGAGTATAATGATTTGCATTACTGAATTTGGAAAAGAAAATTTAAGTAATATTCTGCTCATCACATTAGTAGTAAACATCAAGAAGTCTTTTTTGAAATATAGGACTTGATTTTTTGCTAGCGTTAAAATAGAGGATGTGAGTAGCTAACCATGATTCAATATTTTTAAACACTGAGAAATTTCAGATAAATTTCATAATGAAGTAATGATGAGGAAGTTAAATGAGGTCAGGAGAAAAAAGAGACAAAGGTGGCATTGCTATCAATTGTGTGCTGGTATTTACAAATGTTGATCTGAATTTAGAGATTTTGGCAATAGAGTTAAACCATATCAGTCCAGTCTTCTGGACAGCTTTGAACAATGAAGCTCTTGACAAATTCTAGAATGAGGTTTCCAAAGCATTCATGGCCTTTCACACTAAACAAGGTTAGTGGTATTTGGGTATGCAGTTTGTTTTGTTGTGAACATTAAAGATCCTTAAATAATCTTAGATTTCTGTCTCCCTAAACAGTCAATGGATAAATAAATTTAAGAATTTAAATTGGACGCTGGGGATACAGCTCGGTGATATTTTACTTGGCTAGCATACACGAAGCCCTGGGTTTGATTCCCTGCACTTCAGAAAAAAGGAGGAGAGGGAGAAGGTGGAGGAGGAGAAGGAGAAGGTGGAGGAGGAGAAAGAAAAGGAGGAGGAGCAGGAGGGACTCAAAATTGTCCACATTGTTGTTTTTTAAACATTCTGAATTGGTTAGAATCTAATGAAATAAGTTTTAATATCTATCCCTATACAACTTAAGATAGTGATTTTGTTTTTTGTATGATTTTTTTTGCTGTGCTACTGATTGAAAAAGGTACTGATTCGAAACTCCCAAGTAATGAGCATCTACTATGCATTGTATTTTGCATTATTTAATTTTATATTTACTACGTTTTTGTGAAATAACATTTTTTCTGTTGCAATTTAAATTTTTATTTACTTGCAGTCACTAAGCTAGTAATTAGGTGTATCAGATCCTAAATTCTGATCTATCTCACTTCGAATATTTTAAAAACATAAGATGTGACATATTGTTGAGATACTGACCAAATATTTTAAAAGGTAAAATGAATTAAAACAAGACAGTAGAAAATATTAGATAACATTAGAAGTAGTAACAGTTTGAGAAAACTTTTCTTTTGAAAGTGTGTGTGTATGCTCATTGCACATGTGTATTAAGTTATAATAAAAATGCATTTACTGTTCTACTAATGTTTTTCAAAAGTTTGAAAAAGTACTGCAGTCTACACTCACATGAAAATGATCTGTGGCAGTTATGATATTCAAAAAACCTCTAAAAATACTATGACTAGTAGATACGGTTGACAACTTCCTGTCTTAGTATACTTTCCAGTTGCTGAACAGAATTCTTGGCATTCAAAATGTGAAAAAGCAGAGATCTATTTGTCTCACAAATTCAAAGGATTCAGTTTATGGTCAGTTGTTCCTTAAGGCAGGAACATCATAGTGGGAGGGTATGGTGAAACAGAGCTGCTTAGTTCATGGCAGCCAGGAAGCAGAGTAAGAAAAAAATGACAGAAAAGGGACAGATATAGACCCCACGGTCTTACCTCAATGACCCACATAGACATACACAGAAGTGTGCTATACTAATCTTGTAGGTGACTTCCAATCTAATCAAGCTGAGGATTAGATTAACTTTAACGTTATGCCCCTTTTCAACTTGACATCTATTATGGGCTGTACCTAGATATACTCTCAATGTCTCATGTACTCGTAAGTAGAGCTTTTTGGAACTGGCTGAATTGATGGCATATAATGCTGGGATTAAGGATTTGTGATACTAAATTAGTCCATTGATTGAAATTAGCACAATTCTGGGTGTGAATAATGAAAGTCTCATCCTGAATGCCAGTGGCACCAATCAATAAGCTTGTAGCCTGGATGGAATATAAAGCAAGAGAGGGAAGTCAAGCTTATGGCTGCCACTTACTGCTTCACTGTTTCCTACCTGCTTTGTGATGGACTATTTCTCCTCTGTGATAGCCCTCTGCCATGTCACCCTTCCTGGGAGTCAGCTGACTATAACCTG
Organism: Dasyprocta punctata; assembly: GCA_004363535.1. NCBI lineage: Eukaryota > Metazoa > Chordata > Mammalia > Rodentia > Dasyproctidae > Dasyprocta > Dasyprocta punctata. The sequence continues at coordinate 65,458 of RJWM01006862.1, read as the reverse complement.
TCCAAACTGTGAATCAAAATAAACTTTTCCGCCTTTAATTTTGGGCATTGGGTATTTTGTCCCAGCAAGAAGAAAAGTAATAAGACAACACCAAAACATATCTTCTTAAGAAATACTTAATCTCTAAATAAATTCAATAAGTTCATAATTTTTACTAACAGAATGAAACTATGCTAGATAAACCAAAAACTCAAAAATGCCCACTAGCGTCTCAACAGTTCCAGGATAGCTTATAATTGCCAAAGCCCACTCTGAGACGTAAGGCAAACTCTTAGCTGTGAACCTTGATGACATTTAAATGTCAAATTACTTAATTTCAAAACACATTAGCACATTACAAACATTTCAGTTTCAAAAGGTAAGAATAGAGGAATAGAAAAATATTATACCAAAGCAAGGCTAAAATCTACAATGGCAAACATTAAGTCATACAGTGCCATGTCAGGAATTCAGGGTACAGGGTGGTGAGATATGAGGTTCAGACTACAGCCCCATCACTCTGACTTGCTGATTGCAACCCACATGCTCTCTGTCTCTTGAGTTGGCTCCAGTCACTGCCAACAACTTTCCTTGGTAGACTTTCCATATTGTTAGCACTGCCAATGATTTGGAGCCTCCACTGTACCTGTGCCTTCATCCCACCTTTTGCTTTTACACACCTACTTGTCAGGGGCACATAGTCTGGTCTCTTCTTTTTAAAGCCTGGGTGAAACACTCTTTGACCCCACAATTCTTGTGCTCTCCCTGCTGGTAAAACCAACATCACCTGGGCAGCACCAGCGTCTGCTTTCCTTGAACCATGACTACAGTTACCTCTTTGTTCCTGGAAGGTCGAGAACAGCGAAATGATTCTGGATAAATCCATTTCCTAGGTGGTCCTTCTCCATCAAGAATCCCTGAGACTTTCTTTTTAAATAAAAGAGTTATACATTTGAACTCTTAGACCTGTGGTAGGTAGGATCTTGTTCATTCCTGAGATGGCCTCAAGACATCTTTCTTCTTATCCTTGTATAAATCATTTGCTTTCTTTTTAATGGTGCTAATATCTTAAATAACCACACATCTTTGGATACCAACTTCATGTATTTCCTTTTGCATTAAAATGTTTTCAATTTTTTTCTGTTCTGCCCATAATTTTCACTGATAACCCTGCTAAAAGCAGCCAGCAGTACCTGAATTTTGAGGTGCCTTGAAATTTCCTCTGCCACATCAATTAGTCTGTATCCCTTAAATTCAACCTTCTGCAAAGACTCAGGACATAGGTAAAATAAAGACACATTCTTCGCCAGAATGTAACATGCATGGCTTCTTCTGGTCCAGCTCATGAGTATGACCTTTAGTCTCTGCATTGCTAACAGCATTCTGACCCTTTGGACTCTGACAGAACTGCCCAACAAGCTGTGCTTACAGCAGTGTAGGGCTTCTCTGGCCCTCACCTTCAAAACTTTTCAAAGTCCTCCTATAAATCAGTTCCAGCGGCTTCTGAACCACATCATCTAAGATAATAACAGCAAATGCCCCTCTTCCAGATATCAATTTTTTGCACAACTAAGTTTTTCTGTCACTAGGACAAACTACTTGATACCCTCAACATAAGGGAGGAGAAGTCTATTTTGGTTCATATTTTTATAGGACTCTATCCACAGTAAGCTGGCTCTAAATTACAAACATCATGGCAGAAGTGATTTGATGAGCAAACATGCTTAGTTCATGGCAGCCAAAGCACATTAGGGGAACAGTGCCTGAGAGGAAGAAGTAAGGAACCCAATATAGACTCTAAGTTCACACCTCCATGACCCTCCAAGACACACCTAGAAGAGTGACTTACCAATCCTCTAGGTAGCTCTGAAGTCAATCAAGTTGAAAAGTCAGCTAAATCATCAGACCACCTAAGACTTAAAGGCTTTTTGTTATATTATTTGTCTTCTACTTTATTAGAAATACATTCGGATATCCCTCAGATGGCTCTCTGAGTTTTGCAGGGCAGAGCTTGATCAACAACTTTGTGAACCTTAAGCATAAAAATATCTCATTTAATGCCAGAAGGCATTAATTAGGGCTTATATAAATAAGAAATATAATAACGCTGAATTTAAATAAATCTCTCCTAATGTTGCCCAATTAATACATGACAAAAACTGGAATTAGATATGAACCTACAATGTCACGTCCTCTCACACTTCCTTTAGATGGCATGCTGCATGTGTTCCATATGTACACAATTTTCAAATTCAAAGCAGAAAAAATTATACTTAAGAAATATGAGTCCCCAGCACATCGCTAGTGGAGGTAAGGTGCTATGACTTTTTGCACTAATATTAACTTTTATTCCTTCTTAGTTTGATAACATCAACAAAATAAATCACCACAATTATTCAACTAAAAAGACAAGTGACATGGAATACTGCAGTATTGGAGTTTGCCAGGATGTGAAGAATTTTTTTGATGCTTCTGACTTAAATGTGACCAGGAAGGGAGAAAGAGGTTTGGTTTATTTTAAAAATATGATACTGACAGTCCAGGTAACAAGTTAGCAGCAATGTGTAACAAGGACCTTCAATAATTTACTGATCTTCATAAGTATCAGTTTCTTTGGTTTATATAAAGCATTGTCTATAATTGGAGAAGTAATTTGACTTGAATATTCATTTATCTGATTTATTTGAATACACATGTGAAGAATTCAACTATATTATAATCATTTGAGTATTTTCTATTCTAGTCAATTCTCTCAGTGGAGATCATTCAAAAGGTATCAGATGAGACATCTGTAGAGACATTTTGATGTACAGTTCAATGCTGAGCATATTGTAGATACATATATAAAAACAACCCACATGTATATTTACACATAATGCATCTTTTCAATTGGTTCAAATAGAAATAGATTTGTAAGCAAGAAATAAATGTGAAAAAAACATCATAGCCATCCTATTTTGGAGAATGAGAGATAAGAATAAAATACTATATTCTGCTGTAACTCACAAATTCTCAAGTGCCTTTGAGTTCGATTTTCTTAGAGTACCAATATACCATTTAGCTATTACATGCTTTATTTCTATTTCTAGGAGATAGTATCCAGGAGACACAATGCCACAGGGTTATTACTGGCAAAAGTCCAAGTGTTTCAGATGTAACTTCACTAGCAGTGCATGAATTTTATGAAAATAAAGGGTTGGCAAATTATGTATCTAAGTTATATATATGGCCATGTCATAGAATTATTTACCTATCACAAAGAATCTCAAAAATGCATCTAGAACATAAAGGAAGGTAACTGTATTTAGAATCAGAAGACTACATTGAAATAAAAAGCTAAAATTTACTAGCAAGGTCACTTTGAAAATTATATAGTCTTTAGTTTTTTTCACTAAAAATTATAGTTCCTTTTTATAAAGTGTTGAACTAGTAATTTGAGGTTGAATTATATAAAATATCTGATATTTTATCATTCTAATCTACAGATGTGATTTCATTTAGATCAACCTAAATAGTAACAGCTACAGTAAATCCCTGACTCACAAACATTTGAGAGTTGCTAACTTTCACAGATATGAATGGACCTCACATTATGAACATTGGTATTTGCAAACAAATCCCAGAAGTAGATCACATGTCTGCTGTACATAGTCAAAGATTTGCTGCTGTGTGCTTACTGTATAGTGCAACAGTGTATAGTAGTACAGTGCTCAATCATCCCACAATGTCCAGAAGCAACCAGAACAGCAGTGGTGATGTAGAGGGGACTGCTAGGAAGTGCAAAGCAATAACCATGGAAACAAAAGTGAAAATAATTCAGACACTGGACCAAGGAAAAAGATGGTAAAAGTCACTCCACCACTGCCCACCTACCCTCTCTCCCCCAGTTAGTAACTCTCATCTTGTCAGTTCACACCATGATATTTCCTATGCACCATGGGTTGTAGTGTACTGTATTACCATCTTAAGGTAAATGTAAAAATAAAAATAGTTTATTTACAGTTGTCCTACTGTACCATACCACTATTTTAAAGGTAAGTATAAAAGTGAAAGTAGTTCACTTACAGTTGTATTCTACTGTGCCACTATTTTAAGGTAACTGTAAGAACAAAAGTAGTTTGTCAACACTGTGTGTGTGTGTTTGGTTCTTTTATGGTTTACATTGTATATTTGTGTAAAAGGTGTATAAGATTCACTTTGTCGAACCTACAAACGAATTTGAATGACCCATGAATGTTCTCCTGGAATGGAGCTCATTTGTAAACCAGGGACGTACTGTAAGCATTTATAGAATCCTTTTATAGGCACTTTGCTTTTTTTTTTTTTTTTTTTTTTTTTTTTTTTTTTTTTTTTTTTTTTTTTTTTTTTTTTTTTTTTTTTTTTTTTTTTTTTACATGTAGTAGATTATAAGGAGAACTTAACTTTTTTAGTCTTCCTTTATGGGGTCTTTTTTAGTGTACTTCCATCATGAGTGGATTGATCTGCCTTGTCCCTTGAGTTTGAGTTCAACAACTCAATTTGTTCTGGCCTATGGGATGTTGGCATGTGTGCGCAAGCAGAGGTTTGATATGAATTTGTGCAACGGGCTTCCTCTCTAGTCACACAAAATGTATACAGTGTAGACTGCTAGCAAATGAGATACATGTGAAATAGAGTCAAGGACACTAAGTCATCCAGGAATAGGTCATTTTAAAACAAATTTAGTACATGTGCTGCCAAAGCAAGCATGACATTTTTGACCAATGGGTAACCAGCCAACTCCCAGTTTGCTAATGAGACCAAGAATAACCATTCTCTAGCCAACTCTCAGTTATAGTGATAGAATATTTATTTTGGTGCATATAGTACAGTGGTGATAATGAGTAGATACAAATGATTATCTCATGGGCTTACAAAAAGAATTGTAGGTATAATTATCATCTTCATTGGACAGAAAACTCCACTGAAATCCAGGGAAAAGTTCACTCAGTTACACTGGATCATGTTACTAGACAGTAAATAACAGAGGCAGGGTTTGAAATTAGGTATTCTAGGTCTAGAGGCCATATTCTAACAAGTACACTGAATGTTTTGTTCTTGTGGGGATGAAATGAGATTACTTCTTAAAGTGCTTTAAGAATGCTAGAGCACAGTAAAAATATAAGACACTATTATGAGCCTGCGACTCCTTTTCAAAGATGCTATAAAATTCCAGCTAAATTTTTTCTTGGTCTCATAAAAAAAGGAAACTCCAGGCAAGCATTAGATGATTTAAAATGCTCTGTTCTTTAATGTGGCAGTTATACAGGGAAAACTGATAAATGGTGAAACTTAACATGCTGTCTTCCTTCCCAATCAGTGATAGACCACTATTGTTAGGACACTACCAAGTAAACAAAAATAAATAAATAAAGTCATAGTTTTTGGTAGGTGTCATTAAAAATAGATTAAACTTACAGTAAGTGTAATCTGTAGCATTGATATTACAGACAAAAAAATCCTGAATGGGAAATGAAGGTATTAATAAGACATTTCTTAATTTTACGATGTGTTATACACATCAGCCCACTGAACCTAAACAACCTTCCGGAATGGCAATGAAACAGGTCATTTATTTCTCAGCTTCAGGAGGCAGGCATATATAAATGTTGCAAAACAGGAAACTGATTATGCCTTTAAATTGGAAAAAAACATAAAAGAAAAGTCTGAAGATGCTAATAGGCATTAAGTTTATGATAATAAGTGACTTTATTTACATGGAATATTCTCTGTGATCATGAATTTTTAAAACTCCACTTGATTTTTCATTTTTCCACCTATTAAAACTCTCAATATTACTATTTTCTTGAAAAAAATAACCAAATGGATTTAAAATAAAAGAAGTAAAAAGCCAAAAGAAATGAGTTGGACAGCATAGGAAAACAAAGTTCTGTTTTGAAGAGTATAACTAAGACTTAAATGATCCCTACAAAGCCTGTTGTTTTATACATGTCTCCAAATTTTCTAGGATTGATTTAATGGGTTCTCTACTTAATCATTTGTTTCTTTTAATCATATAACAACTGTTACTTCATTTTCTCTATCTTCAAATTTGAAAGATTTGGCCTCTGCCTGGTGGCCCCTACCATCAGAAGGCTTGCTTCCCACGGGCAGCCAGCGTAGGCAGAGAGACCCAGCCAGGTCTGCCTCCATCTGCTGCCCCCCACCATCAGAAGGCTTGCTTCCAAGGGCCAGCAAGTGTAAGCAAGGACATGCAGCCAGGTAAGTCCTGTGCACCTGCAGGCCACCACTGGAGACTCTTGCTTCCTTTGGGCAGCCATTGCCCACTGGGAGAACCATACAAACACACCCCTGTGTGCCTGCCACCAATGGGGAACCCCCAGTGTAGATATACAGGTTGAGATAAGCACCCCCCCACCACACACCCCAGATGAAAGATCTCTTTATTTTTTACTTTTTTTATTTTAAAGAGAATAAAACAAAACAAAGCAAAACAGAACAGAACAAAGCAGATCAGAACAGAACAACACAAACAACACAGGACTTCAAAACAAGACAACAGGAAATCAACAGTGGCTACCACAACGTCTCTTGTTTTCCTCGAAATAGTTGTCCATACCTTCACACACAACAAATTCAAACTAAACAGAATAGCATAAAACAATCAAAATGAAGAATGAAAGCATTACAGGCCTTCAAAACCAGACAATAGGAGGTCAACAATGGCTACCATAATGTCTTCTGTTCCCTTCAAAATAACTGTCTGTACCCGCACATATATTGAAATCAAATAACAGAAAACAGACTAGAACAAATCAAAACAAAGAATAAAAGCATTGTAGGGCTTCAAAACAAGATGACAAAATCAGCAATGGCTACCATAATGTCTCATTTTCTTCAAAATAGCTGTTCATATCATCACAAATAATAAAATTGATTCTTGTAAACTCTTTAGGAGAAATTCTAGGCCTGTATACTCCTATCCATGTACATCTATCCTTTCTGTATTATAGGAAAAAACAAAACAAAACAAATATTAAAAAAAACAGGAAACAAAAGACAAATAACAATAACAGAGAACCCAAACAATAACAATAGACTTTCAAAACAAGGTGGTAGAAACATAACAAATGCTATTTTGCATAATTATTTTCAAAAGAGTTGCACAGATTATCAGATACAGACATGCAAAATTGATCTAATCCTATGAATATTAATTGTTTTGTTCCAAGAACTAGTAGACTTAGTAGCACAATCATCATAGCAATCTTAAGTGTGTGTATATATATATATATATATATATATATATATATATTTAAGATTGCTACGATGATCTTTTTTTTCCTTTCCCTTCCTTCTTTTCTTCTTTTCCCTGAGTTATTTTTCCCCTTTGAGCAGTTTCTTATCCTTTCACAATCTTTATGGAGGATTTTTTTATCTTATTTACTCTTTCAGTTTCTTACACTAGGGAGACAATACAGTATTTACACATGTGAGTTTGATTCATTTCACTTATGGTCTCAAGTCACATCCATTTACCTAAAAAACCTCAATGTGATCCTTCTTTAGGACTGAGTAATTCTCTATTGTATAAAATTACCACAGTTTTTTAGGAAAGATCTCTTTAAAAGAACAAACAACTAGGAAATAAAAATTCAACAGCTGCAAGACAACAAAAGAAAAATAATTTAAGAGTGATAGGTATCAGTGCAAAAGCAGGGGTCAACAAAAATGAAATAAAAAGGCTATTTACAGAAGTAATAGCAGAAAACTTCCAAAACATGGGAAAAGGGCATGATATACAGATAAGTGAGGCATTATAGAACTCCAACTAGCCATAACCAAAATAAATCTACAGTCAGACCTATAATAATCAACATACCAGAAATTCAACACAAGAACAGAATATTAAAATCTGTTAGAGAAAAGAAACAAATCACCTATAAAGGAAAACTAATCAGAATAATTGCATACTTGTCAACACAAACTATCAAGTCAAGAAGAGTTCGGAGTGAAGTATTTCAAATCCTGAAAGAAAATGACACTCAACCCAGATTGATGTACCCTGCAAAACTATCTTTCAAAATTGATGGAAAAATAAAATACTTCTATGATAAAGAACAACTGAAAGAATTCATGACCACCAAACCAACCTTACAGAGAGTGCTGAAGCATATTCTGGAAAGAGATAAAGATGACCATGATTCCAGGAACAGCAGCAGAGGAGGATTGCCAGATAGGACAAACAACTGAATGAAAGGGAAAATTGGAGGGCCAACAGCAGGAAGATAGCACGGCAGAGATGAACCAATGTATGATGGTTGTAACCATTAATGTAAATGGCCTCAATTCACCAATAAAAAGAAATACAGGGAGAGTGGGTCAAGAAACAATATCCATCAATATACTGCATGTAAGAAACATGTTTAACTCAAAAGGAATCCATAGACTGAAAATCAAAGGAAAGAAAACAATTGTTCCACATGACAAGAGACCAGAAAAAATCAAGGGTAACTTGCTCATCAACTGCAGAATAGATAAGATATTGTATTTTCATACAGTGGAAAACTACCCAGCTATAAAGTAGGATAATGTTGAGGTTCTTGTAGGTAAACGTATGCAACTGGAGATTACGTTCATGGGCAAAACTGTGTGAACTCATATGGGTGAACCCTAGGATAAAAAAAGGAGTTAGTGGGATCCAAAAATACAATAGATATTATGAAAGTGATAGTGGAGGAAACAGCTAGAAGGGGAAGGTTGTAACCACTGTTAATTTCTTATTGTCTTGTCTTGAACTCTTGTATCATTTTCATAATTTTGTTAGGTTTGGTTTTGTTCTCTCCTGTTTTGTTAGATTTTACTGTGTCTGATGGTATGGGCAGCTATTTTGAAGATAATGGGATAGATTATAGTAACCATTGGTGGTTTCCTATTATCTTGCTCTGAAGACCTATAACGCTTTCATTTTTTTGTTCAATTGGTTTTACTGTTTTGTTTTGTTTGATTTTATTATGAGTGATGGCATGAACAGCTATTTTGAAGAAAAAAGACATTACCATTGCCATTGTTAATTTCTTGTCATCTTGTTTTGAAATCTTGTAATTGTTTATTCTTTTGTTTTGATTGACTTTATTCTGCTTTGTTTTATTTGATTTTATTATGTGCGATAGTATGGATGACTGTTTTGAAGGAAACAAGACATTATACTAACCATTGTTCATTTCCTGTTATCTGGTTTTGAAGTACTATAATGCTTTCATTCTTTTGTTTTGTTTGGTTTTATACTATTTTGTTGTTTGATTTTATTGTGTGTGAAGATATAGACAGCTATTTTGAAGAGAACGAGACATTATGGTAGCCATTGTTGATTTCCTATTGTCTTGCTTTGAAGTCCTGTAATGCTTTCATTCTTTTGTTTTGATTGGTTTTATACAATTTTTTGTTTGATTTTATTGTGTGTGAAGATATGAACAACTATTTCAAAGAAAACAAGAGACATTATGGCAGGCACTGTTGACTTCCTGTTGTCTTGTTTTGAAGTTCTGCGTTGCTTGCATTGTTCAGTTCTGATTTGCTTTGTTCAGTTCTGCTTTGCTTTGTTTTTGTTCTATTTTCTTTTAAAAAAATGAATCTGAAAGATTTAGAGGAACATGCAGACAAGTCCGATTTGGGTTATCTTTAGATTGCCTATTATTTATTTTTGAACACAAACCATTCAATCATTCATTTATTTATTTACTTTTTCATTCATTAACTTAACAAACATTAATTGAGTGAAATAATTGTTTCTTGCTGAGCGTTGGCTACACAAGCTCCACTTAGGCAAAATTGACCCAGTTATATTAAACTTGGATTATAGTTTTCTTTTTCTCTACTATATTTTAGTAACATCTTACCATTTTTATCATGTGGAATTCTGTGATACTTAGTGTCTTTATACTATACTTGGTCAGATGATCTAGTTTTATAGAGTTCCTATTGAATTTTATTTCATCATCTTTGTTATAGTGACCTAATCTAGCAGTAATTTTCTATCCTGAGAATGTAATCATATAATAGTATTTACAAATTTTTAAGTAGTCATAAAAGTAGGTAAAAAATTTAATGGGACAGGTGATCCAAAATTATATATAAAAAATCAGAAAAAATTGGCACCGTATTGAACATGGCATTAAGACTTGTAGACTGGTATCCCCTCTTGAGGAAAGTGCTTGGACATATGTATTGGATTGAACTTGTGAATTCCTTATTACCCATCAATTATACTACAAATTATAAATATGCAACAGTATTGTCCACAGTCTTATCAAGAGACCTGTATAAGAATAAACATATCATCAATAGTAGTACTAGCCCAAACTGAGAACAACCTATATAAGTTAAATTGTAAAGTGTAGGAGAGTAGGTAAGTAAATTGTGATATCTTCATGTAATGAAAAATTATAAAGCAATGAGAATAACCAAATTACAGCTACATCCAATAATATAGCTAAATCTCAAGAATATAATGCTAAGAAAAATAAGACATGCACAAAATAACCACTGCCTGAGTCCATTTTCCTATATTCTAAATAAAACTGCAATGCGCAAAGATGAATAGTTATGAGGTCAAGCTATTAACAAAATAGAAAAAGGAAATAAATATGTCAGACATGGAGAAAATGGGAGGACAGTGATGATATGAGCATGCAAGATCTCCAAGGTGCTAGCAGTTTTTGTTTCTTGATTTTATGGTTATATGGATGCCGACTTTTAAGAACTCTACATATGTGTTTCTACATATTTCTGTACTTTATTTCACAATTTAAAGAATTTAAATTTAAAAAAAATACACATTCCATTGTCATGTATGAAAACACATCTGCACAACTGTCTTCTCATTGCCAGGCCTTAGCCTAAGCTACTGTTAATCATCATATTTTTTTTAAATCATTGATTTTTATGTAGAATAAAGCATTCAAATAAGCTATTTAAAATTATGTCTGGTATGTGTCATCACCATTTTGTGATAAAGGGGCATATATGAACTTGAATTGGTAGTTTTAAAATATATCTTGGAAAATACATAAGTAAATCTCCTAGAATTAAAGGAACCAAAAACAATGTGATAGAGGCCCTGAAAATAGCTATATAAAGGTGCTAAAATAAAGATAAATTAAAGGCATTGGAAAAAATAAGATATAGAAGACACTTAAATCCAAATTTCAGGTAATTTAATTGTAGCTAAGAGTTCATTGTGAAGTGAATATTATTTAATCACTTACTGTCATGGCTTGTGTCTAGATGTCTCCCCAAAGTCTCGTGCAGTCATAGGGCTGTTTTGAAGGTGGCTGAATCTAACGTGTGTGATTGATTGGTGGTGCAATGGGATTAAGGATGCTGGGATTAAGGGTGGGTGATTGCTGGAGCAGTCCAATGATTGGATTGGAACCACCCTAACACCAGTAGACTGGATACAATATAAGGGACAGCAAGAGGCTTGTCTTGTCCCCCTCTCTTGCTATTTTTACTGTCTTCTGCCACCATGAAATCTTTCCTCTGTGCCATGTGCCACCCTGACTTGGAGCCACCTAATAATAGACTGAAACTTCTAGAAACTGTGAGCTAAATAAATCTTTTCCCCTTTAACTTTTGGTGTTGGGTATTCTGTCACAGCAACAAGAAAAGTAACTAAGACACAAATAATTAGTAACTATATTCCATTAATATGACTCACATCTTTGAAATCAGTGTGCATGTTACAATGAATAATATCCTGAATCTCTGTCAACCCAGACTGGAGCCAAAATCTTCAAAGGAGAATTTTTGAAAAAATGTGAGTAATATTAAATTCTCCACCCTGTACATTGGTACATCGGTATTTCTTTCTCTGTGGTTACTATATTAATTCTAATAATATTACATTGAATCTATAGATTTTGGTGTCCTAGTTTTATTAACAGAATTCCTCTCAGATCACCATTCTAGACAATCTTGTTTTTTTCTTTTTTATTGGGACACAATATCTTACTATCAATGGTGAATTGCCTTATACAAAGTGGAAGTCACTGACAATTAGAGATTTACTGCTCTCCCCAAAGAATATAATGCATTTAACCTAAGACTGGACAGTAAAACTTGGATGAATTCTTACATGCACAATTGTGTTTAACCACACATTAAATTTGATCAAAATCTTATATTCTGTATAACTAGTAAAATCGAGTTGCAATAAAAAGTAAACTTACTTTGAAAACTTTAAGTAATTTCATAATATAAGCCAGAATTATTATTTCTACATGTATTTTTGTGTTTTCAACCTAACTTAGAAGATCTTTGAAGTTTCACTATGTTTCTTTAGTAATGTCCAGCAGTCTTATATAGTATTAGGCCCATAAGATGCAACAAAACTTGATGAATGGTTGGAGGACTGAAAAATATAACACTTGTAAGAAATAAACAACTTCTGTAAATTGTAGAGATATACACACACATATATATATATATATATATATATATATATATATATATGAAAAGGTAAACATTTGCTTATAGCAGCAAAGATAGCTTGTGGGTTGCTCTTCATTATGAAAATGTTTTAGCATCGCCAGAATTCGATATTATGGAAGAGGGCTTGGGAGGGGATTGAGAAGCTTATTTACAATGGTTGCTCCAACAGATTGAATTCACAGCCTTAGCAGGAAATAAAAGAAGTCTCTCAACCATGTAACAGTTTGCTGAGACTTAGCTAGGTGCATTGGCCATTTTACGTATTAATGTCAATCTCAAATAAATCACTTTTCTGGTCTGCTGTGGTAGGAAAGAGGATATTTCTGTCAGTAAGTGAATGGAGGATTACTGACTTGCTGACCTTTCCTGACTGTGATAAAAGATTATTTCTTTCCTTTCAGCAGTAGTTCAAAAATGGAAATTGCTCTTTTAAACGTACGATGTGAGAATGAAGTAGGGAGCCAGCTATTATTCCATAAATAGACAGTGGCAGAGGGCATCCATCGGGAAAGGGAAAATTCTCATTAGTGCTATTTTTTTGAGCACTGTCAGTATGCATGTTTTTGAATTTAAAGAATGAAGAGAAAGAAGGAGGTAAGTCTTGACCGGATGTATTTTTAAGACTCTAATTTTACTCCTGCACCATTTAAATATAGTGTGCAAAGTACAGCACTCTTAAATGTCTGATGCTATGTTTGCTCTTTTGGATTCTTAATTTTCTTATGAAGGAGTCAGGAATGCAAAATTATTTTACCTTGCATTGTTAGATCCAAATAAGAATGGAGAATAACTAGTCATGTATTTTCCCTTGACCTAGGAAATTTGACAATTGCTTGGTATTAAAAAAATAATAAAATAAAAGCAGGTCTTGCAGCTCAGTCACAGGAAGAGTCTGCTAAAAGATTGGACTTTTCACTAAATATGCGCAAAAGTCACTTGAAGGCCTGAGAAATTTAAATAAATGAAAAAAGCACGATGTAGTCTATATGGTAGTATCAAGTACTAAATGAGCTAAAATGGCTTGGAAGTTATCCACAATATCACTGAAATCTTCTAGGAATTAAGGCTTATGGGACTTTTCTTGCAGTAATACCAGTTGTCACGCCCAGTCTTGTGTTCTCAGTATATGTGGCTTCTGTACACAACCTGAAGATATTGTGTACAAAAAGGCAGGGATAATACATTATACCAGTGAATGCTTCTGATGATGAATCAATTTATTTTAAGGTCATCTGCTGTCATACAGAATCAAATACAAATATCTACCAAAGCTGAAACACACATCAATCAACAGAAATATATTTTTGAAATTAGGAGAAAAAGTGTATACTTTATTTAGTCCTGAATGGTAGATAGTTTGATTGCTTGTAATACTTTGAGATAAAAACTAATTGATCATCCTAGAATATCATTTAAATATTTTTGTTTTATTGCAAAAAAGAACTGTACCTTCATTTAAAGGTGTTTATATCAGAGATGGACTTGAAACTGAAATACATACGTTACCTCTGGATAGTCATGGGCAAATCATTATCTTTTCCTTCAAAAAAATACCAACATATTCACCTTTTGGAGAATACAATACCAAGAAGGGGAGATTTTTATTTCCCATGTTGACTTTAATCTCTGGATGAGTTGGGAAAACAAATGTGCAGTTTTAGTTCTTCACCTTGGACTGTACTTGTGTATAATGATTTTTTTTTCATGTGTGGTTTGCTACATTAGCCAAAGGACGGTCCAATAATAATTTTAAAGGTTGGCTCATTTTTGCAACCATGAATTTCAAGTTTGGGTGAATTGGAGAAGTAGAATTTTTCACCATAGTCAATGAATGAATCTACTCCCATATATTTGAACCTATTTGGCCTTGGTTCACCTGGACCTAAAGCAGCACTAGTAGGAAGGCAATGAAAACCCTAGATGATAGTGTTGCATGTGTTAGGTATTGTTCTTCAAGAGAAACCGTGAGCAAAAAGAAACAAAGAAAGCCAGCAGGATTAGCATTCTTCTAGAATCCATGAGAATGTTGCTATTTTAGGAACTAAAGCTGAGTGCCAATATACCCCACAGGTAAGATGCAGAAAAACCTATCACAAGTGATTTCAGAAATTCCATGACACCCTTTACACCATCTGATAATTAGGACGCTCTTCACACCATCTGATAATTACTGATCTTCCTCCATTAGCACATGACATAAATCCTGGGGAAAATTTACACTTACAGGGGAGGTCAACTTTAAAAATTTTTCACTCAGTTATATTTTAATGTGAATGAGACAACAGAGAGCAATTTTTTATGGGGAACTAGATCGTTCTGGGTACCCTGAGATGGAATGTGAAGTTAGTCAAGAGATTTTCACATACTTCCTAATTTTCATTTTCAAAACTTAGCACAACTTGAATATTGAACACTGTCAAAAGCATCTTTGTCAAGGTTCTCCTGTGTCCAGCTGGCTTAATCAAAACAAGAAATTATTTTTTTAAAAAAAGACGTAAGAGTATTTTGTGGAATACAAAACAGGCTAACCTCACTAGACACTGAGATTACTCCCTTCCTTTCTCAATGAATCCTACATGTTCCTCTTGACTACTTCTCCCCATATAGCTACTTCATTCCTTTATTCTCTCCAATTTGTCTTCCTTGCATTTCGACACACACCCCAAATCTTCATAGTTTATGCATTTTATTACTAGCTACATGCAGAGACCAATTCCAGATTAATGAGTAAAAGAAATAGATGAGACTAGTTTATAGCAGGAATCATCTCTGCTCTAGTAATCTCTGACCAGGGGTGCAGGGTCATATGTTATGAATACGGCTGCCTGCCAAATCCTCTGTTGTTCTCAGAGAAATCATTATGGGTAGAAAGTAAATTCCAAAACCAATTACATCAACTGATTAGGTTACTATATTCTTTCGTATCTGTTCAGTCTTAAAACATGCAATTATAACTCGATGGCAAAACTTGGACTAGTCAACTATTGGATTTCCTTTTCTCCAAGTAATTTTTTTCTCGATCTTTATTCTGATTTCAACTTCGTTATTCTATAAATTGCACACAATTCTAAAAATGTTTCAGTTCCAAAGGTGATACTATAGAAACCATTCTAAGTATATAGGCAGCTGTAATTTATATATTTATACTTATGAATCAAAACCAGGTCAACTTTAGGAAAACAGAATATATTACATGTTTTTTCTATACAAACAGCACAAAGTCAAACAGGCCTCATGGAAGTCGATAATGCTCTTGGTTTGAAAGGGCAAAGAAATTTTATTCGTTGCCTCCTCTCTTAGAAAGTTTCTGATATAAAGATGCCATGCAATTAATAGGAGTAGTGGGTTACTGAATTTTGAATCATTCTTAAATGTCTTGAAGATCTTATGTCTGCATAGATACATAATAATATTAACCTTGTGAAACAGATAGGAAAAAATATTCCAAGCCTGAAAAGTGGGGGAAGTAACTCAAAATATTTCATGTTTTAAAAGTCAGTTGTAAAGATATGTGCTAAATATTGAAATTTGAACAAAGATTCTGAGGAATGGATTTTCCAAAATTTTCCCCATTATAAAATATCATTATGGGTTAAATGTTTATTACAATTTCCTTGATTTGCTTCTTCCCTGTCTCAAACAATTAACACAACCATAGATATAGCTCAAATAGTACCTAGACGATGTTTAAGAGGAAGCATCACCTAAAAGTTAGTAGCTGGAAAATTTGTGTTTGATGTTAGACATGCTCCATTACCCTGAGCACTGATATAGACAAAGGAGGAGTTACTCCCTAAAAATGCTTTGATACAGCAGAAGTTTGACAAGGAGAGGTTGCCAAGCATGGCAGCAGTATCTGTCCTTGTAGTTGGTAACACACAAAATCAAAGACCAGCAAAGTAGTGTTTCCTTTCTCCATTTAACCCTTAACAACTTAACTTCCTATCCATAATAATCTTGACAAAAGTATCTCCTGCTTGGGTTTAAAATAAAGTTTTCCTTGTGAATTATATTTTCATGTATTTATTTTAGTGACACTGGGGATTGGACACAGGGCCTTTGCACTGTTACATTTCCCAGTCCCTTTATTTTTGACAATGGTTCTAAGTCTGTAAATTGCCCAAGCAGTGTTCAAACTTGCAATCCTGCCTCAGTTTCAGAGTGCTGGCATTATAGGCATGTGCCACCATGCCTACCTGATATTTATTTCTTATTCTACCTTTATGATGATAACTTCAAAGAAAATTAAGGGGCAGTCTTTAGCACTATCATCTCACATATGAAATGTTTTATCTTGAACTCCATACTTGCCTGCATCTCATCTGTAGTATAAGAAATACCTTCAGCTCACCTACAGGTACATACTCATCCATAGAAAAATTAGTATTTGTGTGTATATATGTGTGAATAAATATTTTTGATAGGATTTTGCTGATTAATCCTTCTCATATGCAAAGACTGAATATTCCAATGTTCCAGTAGTTTGACATGATTTTCCAGTACTGGTTCCAAGCTTCTTTTATAATCATTATTTCTATGAAGTCATTCAACTTGGAAATAATTACTTGCCAAAACGGAGTTTCTCTGGTGAACCACTCAACACAGCTTTAGTTTTACAAAGAACACCATTCTTTGTGTGCTGTTAATCTTGGCTTAGAAACACCACAAATTATCCTTTCCACTTGAACAGTTCAGCTCCTGTTCTCCTAGTTATACTTTGAAACCATTAGGTTCACTTCTGGAATATAAATGCATGAGTCACCTAGTTGGTGACTCTTTGAAAATAGGTTTTCCAACTATAGATATATAAAACCTCTGACCAGAGCAACATTTAGTAGTTAGAAGTCTAAGGACATCCAAAGTCGCTTTATAAAGAAAACTGTTAACATTTTATTACATGGAGTTCTGTTATTTAACTTTTGAAATTTGCTATGATGAGACAAAAAAATTTGACATAGAATTTAAATTATTCAAATAAGTTAGTGCTTCCTGTGAAAATATTCTAAGCACTTATTCTCATTTTTATTTGCCCTTTTAATCTTATCTCATTTAATCTTGCACTTCCAAAAAGCTATTGGCAGAAAAGTCCTTACATGAAAATGTGATAAATTAATAATTTGAATATTGAATCCACAATAATTTCTCTATTTTCTAATTGAAATGATTTGAAAATAACTGAAATGGAGTATTCTTGAAATAGCATAATAAAATGCTGACTTAATAAAACAGGCTGTTCACAGGCTATGTGGCCATTATGGAAAAGTAAAATGGAATCGCTTTCCTGTTTTATGTTCATGATGAAATTTCTCAAAGTAGTTTGCCCTTAAAAGGCAGAAAGAGAAAAGGAAAGAGGAAAAGATATAAACCTGTATATATGTATATGTAAGATAACTAAAATGAACACACTGCTGAATGTATTTGTTGAGAAAGAACAGTTAATACTCATATGATTAGATCAATTTTACATGTCTATATCTGTTAATGTAAGTAACAATTTTAAAGATAACGATACGCAATATTGCAACCATTGTCAAGTTTCTATCATCCGGTTTTGTAAACCTGCAATGTTACTGCTGTGCATTTACTCTAGTCGTTTGTTTGTCTCTTTTGCTTGTTGTCTTTGTTTTATATGTCTTTTTTTTCTTTTTTTCCTTCGCTTAAATAAAAAAAAAAGTAGTTTTCCCTTGTCAAATTCTAGAGAAACTATGTGTTTTCCAAATTCAGAAAAACTGTCATAGATAATTACCAGGCAAGATATGTTTGTAAAGGTGATTTGCTCATGAGAATTGTCTATGAAAATGAATGCACTTAAGTAAAAATATCATACATCAAATTAATGATACTACTCCATCAGATTATAGTATAAGACCATTGAAAGAAAAAAAAATAGAAAAATTGAGAACATGTTAGAATTCATAGTATACATAGCTCTAAAAGTTTGATATTAAATGTACCAAGGGCTTACAGGTGACTTACACTATTTTCTTTTTAGCATAAAATGTAGCTGCATAGCCCTAAAATTTTGACGGCTCATGAGACATGAATGTTTTTACATTTTATGTTCCAACTGATTTTGTCAAGACAAGAAAGTTTGCACAATTGTATATGGCTCTATTATTATTTTCAGGTAGATTTTGGTATACATACAATTGAATTCTATGACATCTAATTTAAATTGTTTCTTACGCATTTATACACTTCTAAGGGTAAGGAAAACTGAATTTTCACACGTGAATATACACATATGCATATGCACAAGAACATGTGCTGAATATTTATAGAGTGCCTCTTTAATTAAGAAAATATAATGGAGGCAAGCATGTCTTAAACTCAGTGAAAACTGAAAACTACACAAAAACCAACTTAGTACTGTGTATCACTTTTGCTATTTCTAATTGTGATTACAGAGTAAGAAAAAGTGATAGCCTACATGTTCTTTATGTGCACTTTAAAACATAAAGTTAAAAAACATTTAATGATATTCCTTTTAGCATGGATTACGCATACAACTGAACAGAAGGATCTGGGTGAATTTTAAATAAAAACTGAATTTTGGGGAGCCTGGGATGTAGCACAGTGGTAGAATGCTTGCCTAGCATGTACAAGGCCATGGGTTCAATCACCAGCACCACAAGAAAAAGCATTTATGAAAAACATGTACTATTAAGCTATGTTTTCTAAATCATATATATTTTAAAGGAGAATTTCTAAATCATATATATTACAGGTTAAAGGAGAAAGTCAATTGAAGACGTATAATACAGAAATCTTCGCTGAAGGAATTACATGATAGAGAAGACACAAATTCAAACCACATCGCCAGGGATTTAGCTCAGTGGCCTAAGAGCCTGCCTCACAGGCACGAGGTTATGAGTTCGATTCCTGGTACCAAAAAAAAAAAGTTCAAACCACATCAGTGAAACCACTTTATTTTTATTTTTTCCACATAGATAACTTCATGTCAACTACAAAAATCATAAAATGAAGAACTGATCATGAAACTGCAAACTCAAAGTCACTGGAGTGATAAACAGATTTCCCCCAGAGATTGTTATAAAAAGTAACCAGGATACCATAAATTCATATTTAAGTAGTAAACATGTCATAGTCAAAAATAATAAATATAGAATAGCAATAGAGAAATTAATAGCATAAACAGCATGAAGTATATTTTATTTTTAAGACAGATGAAATTTCTAGGCACAGTTTTAGGCATTAAAGAGGACACAGAGGCATAGGTTAGTGTGCGCTGCTCTGTACAAAAATACAGTCTGAATAAATTACATTGCTAGCCATACAATTAAACATCACTGACCAATCAGTTCATTGCATTTTTAATAATATACAGGTACATGCTAATCCATATATATCATTTATATTTCAAACACATAAGTCTCTCTGTATTTGTCTTTAAAATTTACATATTGAACTTACAAAAAGCTAAATACTTGTGCAAGAAATCCAAATAACTAGCCCTGCTGAGTACTTTTATTATATATATATATATATATATATATATATATATATATACATATATATATATATATATATATATATTCTTTCTAACATAAATGATGAATTGTGGTTAACAATTTTGCTTAAGAAAAAATGAATAAACCTAAAGCTGCAAAAACATATTAATGTAGGTAAAACTCCACTTGTGTTTATTCTGATAGACAATAATATTTTGGATAAGCAACAAGTTTCCTGTTGTACTGAGCTTTGTTAGTAATGAAACACTTCCAAATATTAGTGATAGCAGAAATGTAACATGGCACTGGATTTTCATTGGGAAGGGAAAAAATCATAGAAGAAATGCTCTCAGTAACTGCAACTGTGTGCCTCGATGTACAGCATATTCTGTCATTCCCAAGCTTGTCATATTGACAGAGAATGAAAACTTGATATGATCATGATACTTGTTTTAACAGCACATTGCATCCTCTACTACTATGTCCAAGAAAAGTGCCTCATTGATGTCAGCACCAAAGTACTGTTTTTCCACTATTCAGGAATAAAGAGATCTTCTCACATCAGTGGGTTTAGTAACCAAAATCCAAATATTTTTATTTCTTATGCTGTTCTGAAAATATGCAATTAACTTCAAGTGAGTCTGCACTAGATTTTATTATTTCTCAAGAAGATTGCTTCTAAATATTCTATAACAGTATCTTTCTGGAAAACTTCCACTCATAGTTTCTCGTGATTCTTTATAGAATCGTATACTTTTATAAAGATTTCCCTCTAGGATACACAGTTTTCTATCATTAGTAAAATAAGAATAAGCCTGGTACTTTTGATTCTGTAGAAAATTTACCATATAAGTGACTTTTTTGGCATTTGAATAATAAAAGTTTCACTGGGTGGGGGCTGTTGTTTTTGGCAATCATTTTTTAAGACAAGTTAAAAGCAGAACTCTGCTCTAGGAGGTAAAGGTAATTACTAAATATTCTTGATATGGTACTGCTTGTAACAGTTTTTGCAATATAATAATAAGTGGATATGTCTTAAGTAATTTTTCCAATGTTTCTTTCTGCAAGAGGGCCAAGCCATAACATTGTTTTAGTGACTTTGTTAACAAAAATAATTATTTATAACTTTTATATTAGAATTGTATATTTCTATAAAAATAGGTTTATAATTAAACTATCCAAATTTGTATATTAAACAGAATTAATACAAGTTTGCAGTGTGAGATTAGCTGCAAACTTATTCCATATTATTGGTATTTCCTTCCATTGGAACAGTGAGTAAATGATTCCCCTAACACAAATCCATCATAATTGTGTGTACAAATCAGCCCATCAGTTAATTTCAGTGGACTAGGTCATAACCAAATGAATTCTATTCTTCTACCAAGACATTTAGACATTTATATAAATCTATCACTATCTTTTTAAATGAAGACATTTAAAATACTTGCAAAAAATAGCAGCCATCTATTTTAATGAATTTTACACTAAGTGATCATCCTAACTGCTACTTTCTTTTGAACTACAGTGCTTAGGGAAGAATCGTTCCTTATAATATTAACACCATTTCAATTTTTCTTCTTAGACAATTCTATTAATACTTTCCAATGAAACAGTAGAGAACATAGAGTAAAAGCTTTAAGGTATATGTACTTTTATATGGTAAATTAGTGTGAAAACCAATCTAAGTCTCTTAATACGTACAAGATTAGTGTTCAAACGACTTCACTAGAGCAAATATTAATTTTATGTGTAATTGGTAAATGTATGTGCAGGGTTAGGAAACAACTTATTATCATTCATACTAACAGTTCACCTTCTATAAAAATACTTAAGTTTGTTACATATGCACAGTTGTTTGCTGCAATGTTTGGAAAATGATTTAAAGGGTACAAAAGCAACTCATGCATATTTCTTTCTAATTGCCTCAGGGAAAGCAGAGACCCTCAATTTCCCCCCTTCTTGAAAAGTCTGAGGCAACATTTCTAACCAAATAATGAAAAGCACATGTCTTCAAGTCTTGACTTCCTTTCAAAGGAGATGCTGATTGCCAAAGCCTAGCCTCCCATTAAAAAAAAATATTCTTGAAAGTGGAATGTGTACCATTAACTAGTCATATTCACAATACCCATATGATGCTGAAGGGCATTTCACTTTTCAAGAGCTCACCCAGTTACCGACAACCAATGTAGTCATTGGGTGGGATAAGCAGGTGATACAGGATTTAACAGTGGAATCCTTATCAGAGCAAAGAACTTCTAAATGTTGCTTATGCCAGCTGCTTCCCTGCAGGCAATAAGAGATTCAGGCAATTCTCATTCCAACTGGTTTCTCACAATAGTTGCTGTCATACAGACCCTTCACTTGTCAAGAAAAATGACATGAACATATTGGAAGTTTGCAGCATTTGCCTATGTCTAATCAGCTCTCTTAATTTGTGCAGGTCCCTAAAATGGATGTAAAAGCTGGTTATGATATTGACAGCCAAGAAGCAAAGAATATTAAATCAAATGAGCAAACTGCTTGATGCTCCACAAGTGTTTTAGAAAATAGTTAGAAAAGATGCAAATGTAATTCTTTTGTTGGATGGTTGTTTTCTCTTTCTTTCTTTCTTTCTTTCTTTCTTTCTTTCTTTCTTTCTTTCTTTTTTAATTTGAGACTCGATTTTAGTAGTAGTCTTCATAGTTCTTAGGATTCAGGCAATAAAGGATGGCACCCCCAAATGAAAATATAGTTGCACCCCAAGCCAGGCCATAACCCCAGTTGAACTCATGATAAATTTTCAAGCTCACAGTTTCAATGAACTTGATTGGGTAAAGGACAAGGCTGCAAACCTGCAAAACAACTAAAAGAAAAATCAAAATTAGAAAGTGTGTACAGGAAGTAAAACAATATAAACATATATATATATATATATATATACCTATGTATGATGGTTACTTCTTAATCAAAAGTCAAAAGAAATTTTAAGTACTGTTTATTTTAGATGGTATACTTTGAAATGTTACCAATTTTCTGTTTAAACACTCTTATAATATGGTAATAATTATCCTATTAATAATTAGTGAATTGGCATTTGATGAAATAAATTAGTACACTTTATAAAAGATACAAAGTAATAATTCTCAACTTATAAACACATATACAATTATCATTATAATAACAAGTAGCATTAATTAAGCTAAACTGTTCTGCTATGCAAAACCTGAAGATAGATCCCTGAATAGTAATGTCAATGCAAATTTAAACTCCTGTTCTTTGTGTGCCTGAGGAACTGGGGAATTCATATTCACTTCTACTGATTAAACTGGTTAATCAGTGATTCAAGATGTGTTCTTATTGTCATTACTGGTTCTCAACCATCTAACGCAACCCAATAACCAGAAAGTTTTTGTTGTTGTTTTCTACCTTAGTGAAATTAAAATGAGGTCCTTGTGAGTGCTAGGGAAACACTCTACCACTGAACTGCATCCCAGACCACATAGAGTTGTACTGTGATATTTCTGGTTCTACTCCTCTATCTCAAAACTACTTTCATTATTTTCCTCTCATGCAGTCCATACCTTTCATCTTGAAATAGAAGCTCTGGAAATCAGGGTAGAGATTTCTCAAAGAACTAAGATCAAAATTTTTGTCTGACCCAGCTATTTTCCCTTCTAGGTATCTATCCAAAGGAGTTAAAGACATATTATGAGTAGTGCTGCTATATTTATAGCAGCACTACTCATAATAACTAAATCCTAGAAGTAGCCTATATGTCCATCAATGATAAATGGATGAAGAAAATGTATTTATACACAATGGAGTATTACTCAGCCATTAAAAATGATGAACAAATTATTTGCCACAACTAATTATGCTCTTTCTGATATCTATTTCCGCCTACTTAATGAACTTAATGAAGGCCTAAGAAATAATGGCACTGGAAAACCTAGGCTACTACAGAATTTAGTTCATAGTTCACAGTTAGATCTTGGTTCCCAGTTAGGACTAAATGATAAAAGCAATGAGTCATGTTTAATAAAACAAACCAATTAATCAGGAAGGGAAGGGAAAGAAGTTTTTTTTTTTTTTAAACCATCTAAAATTAGAATGGTATACACACTGTGGAGACACTGGATTACACAAGAAATGATGTCATTTGTTAAATCCATAACTTCCTATTGGATCTATTATTATATAATTTCCATTTTATTTAAATCAATTGAAAGAACTTACGGGCTGGATCTGCCTCTTACTCTATGATGCTTTGACCCTCAACAAATAGGCAAACTTGTTGGCAAACCCCTAAATCTTGTATGCTGCTTGTTTTTAAATCAAAATGTTTCACTGGAATAGAAATGCTTATTCATTTATGTCTTGTCCGCATTACAATGGCAGAGCTAAGCAGTGGCAAAACGAAGCAAAAATTATTTTTGCTTTTTGGAGCCTTATAAAAAAATAAAGAGCCAACCCCTGATATTTTTTCATTAAAATGATTGTTTAATTCATCTTAAAAATACTGTAAATTCCTAAAGTTTAAGAACAAAAATGCGAACAATTAAGAAATAGAAGAACAAACTGTGACATAGTTAAAATATTTACATCTAGGGCTTTGATATAATCTATTAAACTTCTTAAAAAGAACAATAGGATGGACAGTAACTGGAACTTTATATTTTAATTAAGATCTACCCTCATCGATTCTCTGCACCTACAAAGGATTATATTCTGAACATGATTAACATATGTAATAGTCTAGACAACACTGATCTATCTCTAGCATAAAACTGATGAGCAACAGCAAATTCATCAGGGCATGATTCCTCAAGATTGTTACTTTCTGTAAGAATCTGACTACAGAACAAAGGATCTCTCTGGAACCAAATAAAAGTATTCCAAATATCTTTTCCATGTAGTTCTATATTTTGCTGGGCCTGCATCTGTCTACCATACTCCCATGACTTCTGACAGTGGATGAATAAATAGGTTCACGGAACAAGAAAATCTCATGACATCCAAAATAGAAATCACACAACATTTAGCTTAGAAGACTTAGAACAAGTTTGAGGTCATTGTTAGGACTCAACTGAGCGGATATGATAAAACCCGTATTTCTGTTTCTAGCGACTAAGAGATAACCATGACCTACAAAAAAAATCCCAAAGTTTCCAACCATGTTTAAAAAATAAAAATTATTGTCCCTTGGGTTTCTATATTCTGGTTGCCAAATCATGGATGATCCTTTCAGGATATGATTGAAGAAGGAATATGAGTTAGGTATAGTAATTCATTTACGTATTGACCATATAAATCCAATGTGTTTCAATGAATATTTCAGTATTTCTAAAGTGTTACAATTTAAGGCATCATTGGTAACAAAAGGAACAAAGTTGCTATTCTCATAGGCAGTCCATTAGTACACACATGCTGAATACAATGGTAGGTACTGCTAAGAGACATGAAAAACTAAGAAACCAGGACCAGAGGGATGAGGGCTGCTCTTTTAGATGGATGATGGGAAAAGGCCTTTCTAGAGAAAAGACATTTAAGCACAGAACTAAATTCAGAATGAAATGCAAGTGCAGGTTATTATAGTAGGGAGTGAGCATTCAGGCTGAAGGGCACAGGTAGTGCCCAATTTCTGATCCAGGTGGTATCGGGTACACAGGAGAGCAGGAAAGATATTGTATTGTGCAGTACAAAGAGTGGAGAGGAAAAGTAAAGCCGTGGAAGGGGCAGTAGAAGCTGTTCATGGACAGCTTTGGGAACCATGATTAGGGGTCTTGATTTTTTTCTAAGAGCAACAAGCAGTTGCTAGAGGATTTTGAGCAGAGAAGAAATAGCCAGTCTAAATTACATTCTGAAAGTATTACATTGCTTCTTTTGTGAACTGGCCAGGCCCCAGAGTAAGGTATTTACACTTTGGCTATTCATTTTGATGTGTTTTCTTTAGCAAATATTTGGCTTCCCAGGTATAACTTAATGACATAATTTCCTTACAGTGGAAAAACAACTCTGCCAGGGTCCAGTGGCATATTCTCTTGAAGAGCTTTCTTACATCTTTATTGTATTTGAGCCAGACAAAAATTACCCTAAAATGCTTTATGCCTCTGAATTTTTTACTCGCTAAAATCAAAACTGCATGTAATAGAAAAATGCCTGCAATATAAAAACTAAAAAAAAAAAAAAAAAAAAAAAACACAAACTTGCTTGGTAAATAATTTTCCAAATTTAATAAAGTATGTAGACACAGGTAAAACATGTCTCTATGCCCTTCATAAATTCTGCAAAGGGAAGGGGAACTAGAGGTTAGAAGTCAAGAAAACGGCACCATATTATATTTCTATTTCACTACCAATCAATGAAATATAACGGACACTGGGTGTGCTATTTTCTATGCTGTTAGAGACACATAAGTTAAGTTATGGAGCATTTCAGAATTTGGAAAGACATTGGAGTTCACTTCATGCTCCCCACACTTTTTTTTGAAAGGATGCAAAGATAACTAAGAAACTTTATGGACAGAAGCATGACAGCAACTTAAAGATACTAATTCTTACTTTTTTCTATTTTTAAGGGGGTATTTTTCGATGTTTTCCATATTACAATATTCAAAACATTCAATGTAGCAATATTCAATATTTTTCTAAGGGAATACTTCAACAAATATTTATTGGGTGCCCACTGTGTTTTACAAGAGGATAAGATGGTGGTACTGATCCACAGATAAGTATAAAATCAAATGTTCAACAGCAGAAGCTGACACATTTATTTATCACCCATTCAAAATACATTTACTTAACTCCAATGATATGTCAAATACTAATCCTTCTTACAGAAAGAAAAGGGAATTGCAGAAAGGAAGCAGTGTAGGAACTGGTTCTTGAATGATGGATAGGGTTTAGTTAGAAGAGAAAGATGAAAAGAAGAGAAAGATGAAAAGATGTTTTTCCTTTAGGAAAAAACAGCTATCTATATAGAGATAGGAGGTATGAGGGTGTGCATACAGGCAATTAACATGGGTGGAATGAAGGGTAAACGTACAGTGAGATGTTTGACTCCGACTATAAAATGCTTTTCGTGTATCATAAAATAATAGATTTTTTTTTGTTTTTCTAGAGACATCTGAGATGCTCTTGCAAGTGTAGATGCTGCTAGTATCTATTCATAATTACTCATCCACACCACTTCAGCACATGCTAACCTGACTTCCAATTGTTTCCAAAGGTTTTTCTTCCCTAAGTTTCCTCTGGCCACTTAAGCTACTATACTTGTCCTTAGAACAGACCTGATGTTCTGGAATATTTACAGTGCTGTCCCTCAGTCACAATCAGTGGCCCTTACCAATGATTCCTAGTAGTGGGTGTTTGAACACCTCAGCCCTCTACTCCTTCAAATGAAGAAGTTTTGTAGTATGTGTTCCAGACTGTTTCCCAGAATTTCTCCAGGAAAACTAAATGCCAACACTTTCTGCTTTCAAGTCAAAAATGTACCCTTTCTAATGTTCTATATCCCTTACCATATTCCTTCTTTTTCCTCTCAAATAAAATACCTATACTTAGTTCTTTGTCTTAGGGATTGTTTCTGTGTAAACCAAAGTGTTAAAAATAACAAGACCAGATTTGTATTTCAGAAACAAATTTCATATGTTTGTGTCTAACACAGACCACATGGGAAAGAGTATAAAAAGCACAGGAACCTTGGAGGTCAGTTAGTGCCTGGGTTCCTGTGTATAGTGATGACTAAGATGCAATAGGTGGAAAGGAAAGGAATGTAAAGAAAAGCTATAAGAAAGCAGTGCATAACTAGACCCTAGAAAAGAGGAATGAAGGACTCACATGGACATATTAAGTTAGATATTATTACCATAGAAAAATAAAACTAAGGAAGACCAAATTTGGAAGCTAACTTACCACTTGAAGAATAGGTAGGTGTAGCCTCAACCAGATAATAGTGGTGTATGAAAAGAAAGGACAGACTGATGAGATAATTGAATTGGCAGGCATTATTAGCCAAGGTTTACATAAAGGAAACATAGAATTCACATAAAGAAAATGACAATTTAGAGAACAAAAATATTTGCTCACCAACAATTAACAATGAAGCCAACAATTTTCTATAACTACTAGAAATAGTAGTATGAATTTAATTAGTGGGCAATGATACTGTACATTATACCAGTCAAAGTATAGCTTGATATTGCTACATGAGGAGTAACATGGACTCTTAAGGACCTATGAGTAGAACAACTCCTTTAAAGTTTTAAATCTAAGATGGACATCATTTTTTCTGCCAAAGTCTAGACAGACTCAAAATGGCTCTGTCCATCTCATTGTAACTCAAAGGATGGTAACAATGTGTGCAAACACAAGCCTCTCATAAAACACAATTAGGAGATGAAAATACATTGGAGGAGCTTGAAAAAAAATCACCACTCCATACAAATAACTATCAACAGGAGGCTTTTCACAGATACAACAAAACAGAACCATCTTTAACAATATTGTATAATAAATGAGGATTCTGTTAATAAAATTTAAATTAGGAAACTGAACATTTTCTGTAATTTATATTATAGGCCTTGGGGGAAGAAATGAAAAACTTGTCCTAAATACCTGCTGAGTATAAAAAAAATCTGCAGCCAGTTCAAAACTAGACAATAAAAGAAAACCAAGAAAGAGAAAATTCCTCTAATTTCACCAAGTCCTTAGTGAAGACAACTGAGGGTCATTTATCAGAATCACATCACATCTTATCTGTCACATTCAGCGACACAAAAAGAAATGTGCTATGGTAAACTCCACTGGAAGCATACATAGCTCTCATTATGCGCTACGGTTCAGTCATGTTCCACTGATCAGTTTGTGGATTTTATGACATAAAAGTGCTGATTTCCTCAGGTCTTGCTCCTGAGAGATGGAGCACCAAGAGTTACAGGATGTATTCTAACTGTAGTACACAGTTGGCAGATGAATTCAAAATCAAAGCTGATACTTCTCTGGCTTTTCCACATGTGATATGCACCCAAGGAAAGAAGACTCACGAATGTTCACTTAGGCTTTCAAGTCAGCTAGATGCCCTGAATTTAAATTGTGGCTCTCCAACTTATTAGCTGGATAATGCTGGGAAACTACTTAATCTATCTGAGCCTGCTTCTTCATTGATACAGTAATTTTAAGATTGTTTTATCAGAAATAGTTTATGTTAAGTGTCTAACACTGTGGCATATGGTAGGTGTTAAATTACTATTATTGGCATTATTATTATTATAAATGAAATCTGATTCTGAAATCTTGATTTTCAAGACTGGTGAGTAAGACAGTTGTAAAAATGGGACAATGGTTTACATGGTCTGTAATAATGGCTAGCTCTTAGCTCTGTTAGTACTGTTAAAACAGGTAACAACCCCTTCTCAAATGAAAGACTTCAAACAAAAGAGAAGACAAAATCTTTAAATTCTTTCTAGCTGTCTTCATGGATTTAGTCTTTAGTTTTCATTAAAAACCCTTAAAAGTTCTCATCTAACATCAAGGTATTATATACTTGCATAGAGGATGTACCTGACATTTGTTAAATAAATGAATAAAATATTTAAAAATTTAAAAGATCATTTTGATAACTATTATTTTAACTGTTTTGGTCCGACCTATTTGATCATATAAAACATGCTGATTCATAAGCCCCAATAACAGAAATGGATTTTTAAAACAGGAACTATAGTTGTTTACATGATTGTTATTATCCACCAAATTATAAACCACAGGAACATGCTTTAGTCATCTTTTAATCATTCGTTCAAAAACTATTTATTCAGTGCCTATGAGTGCCAAGTACAGTACATGGTACTAAATTAAGCAAGTATAAAGTTCTGGATAGAGGTATTTCCAAGTGG
Source organism: Dasyprocta punctata (assembly GCA_004363535.1). Classification (NCBI taxonomy): domain Eukaryota; kingdom Metazoa; phylum Chordata; class Mammalia; order Rodentia; family Dasyproctidae; genus Dasyprocta; species Dasyprocta punctata. The sequence continues at coordinate 35,662 of RJWM01006862.1, read as the reverse complement.
TAGTGGTTCCTGGTTTGAATTTATCCACTACTGCATGTCTCAGAAGAAGAAACAAAAGAACGTTTCTTTGTTGAGATAAATATTCTCTATGTATATAAACACCGAAGTATCACTTATTGTCACGAGGTTAATGTTACTTAAAAAAAAACTTGAAAAAAGAAGAAAAATGGTAATCATTTTCAAGTAAAACAAGATATAAGTAAAAGGTAAAAAATAGCCCCAAATATGCATTTATAAAAGCTCACTAAACTAAATTAAAAGTGAGACAAACCAACGGCTTGAATAGCTACTAAGAAGCAAGCAAAACAGGCAAGGATAACTAGCTAGTACTGTTCCAATAGTCAAATTTTCCAACTTTTCCAATAGTAAGTCCAAAATAATAAGAGATTATTACATATAATTAATATCATTTCCAAAAAGCAGATATAAGCCACTCTTTAATGACTTTTACAAATGGGAGAAAGAAATGTTTTCATGACATGTTACAATTAACCAGTGGAGTTTCTACCTTGCTTATACATAGAACAAACTAAACAAGCTTTCATAGTGTCAAATGAGAGTGAATAAAATTAAATTTCAGCCCATGTACATTTTAAAAATGCAGCAGTATAATGTTCATTTTTGATCTCAGTTGTTACAACAGGATATGAATTTTGCCACAGGGATTTCCTTCATTATTTTATAATTTATTAATATATATGGTAGCCAGAGCTAAATCAAAATCTTTATTTTGACCAAATCCAATACTTCTAGTATATGTTCATTTACAATATATTTTCTATTATAACTAGTACTTATTGTTACAAATCTTTTAACACTTGGAAAAATACAGATTTTTTTTTAGAGAAAAATGAAAACTTCCAGTTTCTAAACATGGTTGTAATAGATGGCATCAACAATGAATTTATAGATTCTATATTTACCATTATATAATATGGCAAAGCCTAAATAGAATAGTAACTAGATATGTACAATAACATTGGATATTTATAATAAGTGACTAAAATATTTCTAATACCACTCTAAAATGAAAAATGTTTATATATTCTAAAAATTACTTGAATCAGAATTTCAATTTTATGCCATGCATGGTGGTGCATGCCTGTAATTCCAGGAAAGACAAAAAAGAAAAGAAAAGAAAAGAAAAACAATTTCAATTTTAAAGAGCGTTTTGTTTGTTTCTTTTTTGAGACCAGGGATCGAACTTAAAAGCTTACACTCGCCACTGAGCTACATCCCCAGCCCAAGTATTCCAGTTTTAAAGATTCATATAACATCAGGAGCAATTTATCAGAAATATTGTTAAAACAGATTATCTAATCATTACATTACTTAAATCCTAGCTGCAAAGACAAACTTATACTACAATAGAAATATCTATATTATCTCATTGTGAAATGGGAAAAAAAGCTGTGATAAATCACTGAACCAGAAATAAACTAGAGAACGGCAATGAATGTTTAGGGGACATTTCACATTTACTAAGTCATTCAGAATAGAGACTTTTATAACAGACGAGAGCACTAAAATAATGATACTGGTCACCTCATAAGACATCAAAGTATTTTCTGTAATCATGCTCTCTAATCTATTAGAAAGTATCCATGGTAATAATTTGGTCAGTTTTATAGGTATCTTAAGATAAAATTTAGTCCAAAATAGGCAATCAAATAATAGGTGAATGAATGTGGAAGGGAGTGAGTACTGAATAAACCACTAAGATTTAGTTTAAAATTTAGTCAGCTTGCAACCTCAGATCTGCCGAGGGCGGCACCGGGGATTGAACTTACAACCTCACGCCTTGTCAGGCAGGTGCTTAAGTCACCGGGCCAAACTCCAGACCCTGGTTTTTTGGGGCAGGGTCGCACTGCGTAGCTCAGGTTGTGCTCGCGTTGTAGCCCAAGCCGGCCTCGAACTCACAACGCTCCTCCTACCTCAGCCTCCCGAGTGCTGGGGTTAAAGGCGTGTGCCACCACGCCCGGCTCTCTATATGATCTTGAACAAGTCATTCAAATCTGAATTAGATGTATTTCTGGATTCCTTCAGCACTTTGGACCTTCATTTTTGGGATACTTAAGTTTTTACCAGTCTTCACAGGTGTAAGAAGATGAACATAAACAGCAGGGGGCAGCAGAACACTTTGGATTTCATATTTTTAGCTCAAACTATCTCTTAAATCCTAAGAAATTTTATCTATTCCAACCTGTGAAAAGCTTTTAAAAATCCATCTAACAGCCTAGATGGTTCTGTCAGTGTCTTCATTATTGACAGTCACAGGGGCTTATTTCGCAGTCTTCAAATCAGTATGACTGACAGGGTAAATTGAAGGCACCATAAGAATATTTCAACTTAAATCAAAAAGACTAATATATTCAAGGATACTTTCACAAATTAGAATTAAAACTCATGTCAAATAATGTACTGGGCTTTTAGTCCACCAGCTTCTTTTCTATGTAACTCTGTTTTAGTTTACTTTGGTCAATACTTCAGTTCAAGTTACGCTTCACAAATTGATGGTTGTTAAATTAACAAATGTCCAACTGACCTCAAATAATTAACTTGTCTGATGTCAATTCGTATGTCATGATTTTTCAGCATTTTCTAAGAGATATATGCCTATAAGGGTATTGGAAATTTTTTCAGGTTTCATGTCAGAAAAATGATGCTGCCTTAAGATCACCAAGCGGGCAGCAGAAAGGGGAAAAAACAGACTGATAAAAAGACTGTGGGTAAATACATCTGCTGCAATTCCTTAGGTGATAGGCCTGTCAAGAAGTATTATTTATTCACATTTTAGTTAGAACTCTGGAAGTTGCCACTGTGTTCTGTGAAATGTTTAACATTTGGAAAACTGGTATTATGATAAACCTTCAACCAATTCATCTTAAAATATAAGAAATGCCACTCAATTTTTATGTAATATACCAAACACATACTGCTTCTGCATGAGAAGGGAGGATGGTAGAAAGCTTCATGAAACTTTAATATTTGTTTGAAAGTAATGAATGCATTTACCTGCTGCAAAAAGCATAACAGCAACAGGTCTGTAGAAGCGCCTTCGAGATCCCACGCAGATAGAAATCAAACCCACCAGGAATGCAATGAGAATGATGGCTGCACCACCCAAGAGTAAGGCCAGAGTAGCAATCTGCCAGTCTGGAAAGAAAAAACAAAGGCATTGCTTTTAAGCAGCAAGTCCTCAAAGAATCAACAGAACTATGCTCAGCAGCTTTCACCTTGCTCAATAGATGTGATTTTAATGCATGCTAAACATCCTTTGGGGTATGAGATGTTTGGCAACAAAAATTAATATTAATGTTCTTATCCAGAAACAGCTCCTATGCTAAGCTCAGCAGAGTTTTTAGACAAGGGGGTTCGTCACGCTTTTCTTCTAAGTACTCTATTAAGTATTCATGTTAAGTCAAGTGTCCCCTCTGTGATCTATTTTCAATATTATTATGATTTAAATTTTTATGGAGCTATAAAGTTCACGAATCTTAAATACAGAAAAGGATAAATAAGAATTTATATATAAATAATATATAAATTTAGTATGCAATTAATACATATGAATTTATACATCAATGTAACCACAATTTGGATTAAGATCTCAAATACAGTTCCATCATTAGAAAGTTCCTTTGTGTCCCTTCCAGTCAATAACTATACTCTCACACTTCTGCTACTGCCAACATGCATCACTACTATGGATTAGTTTAGTTTTACCTGCTCAAAAACAATATGAACTCTTGTGTCTGGCTTTCAAGTCTCTGAAATTCATCCATGTTGCTATGTATGGTAGTACGTAGCACATTCTTTTAATTGCTGTTCCTTCTTGGAAAGCCTTCTTTCACACCACAAAAATTCTCCAAGTTTTTATTTTCCTTCCTTCCACTACTAAAACAATCCCCTAGCCAATTAGCATCAGAAGAATTTGTTGCTGTTTAATTTTGCCTCCTCACTTTCATTTTGCCCCTATCTCGCTGCTATTTTATATTTTTGAAATTAAGTATTCACAGAGAGCCAGAAAGAATTCTAAATGGCTGTTCATCCTCTTCATTTATATAAACAACAGTAAGCCTATATTGGCCACTTGCTATGTGCAATTCTCTGTACATGGGATATACCAAAACCATATCACACACAATAAAAAGTAAACCTTAATGAATGCAGTTGACATTTTTTATACAATAAAAATGTCATAATATGTCAAAAAACTAGCCTAATCTTGATATTTTTTTGGTCCTTTTCCCTCCCTGCCCTCCCCCTCTACTCCCTCCCTATCTACATGCAATCTACTCTGTTTTCTATCATCTCTACTTTATTTTGCTCCTTAAAAATATATTTTAGGCTTCTCAGATATGAGAAATCATGCAATATTTGATCTTTTGTGCTTGATGTATTTCAGTTAACATTAGTCTCAAGTTCATACAGTTAACATTATAGTTTCAAGATCCACACATTTTCCTACAAATAGCTCAAATTTATCCTCCTTTATGACTGAATGATACTCTATTATGCATATATATCACATTTTCTTACACACTCATCTATTGGTAGGCATCTGGTTGTTTCCATAATTTAGCTATTGTGAATTACGCTGCTACAAACATGGTATGCATGTATCACTGTAATATGATGACTTTAACTCTTTTGGGAAAAGATCCAGGAGACCTATAGCTGGGTCAAATTGGAATTTCTAGCTCAAGTTTTCTCAGGAATCTCCATACTGATTTTCATGATGGTAGCAGTAGTTGCCATTCCCACCAGCAACGTAGAACAGTTCCGTTTTTTCCACATCATCACTATTGTTAAATTGTTAATACATGGTATCCAAAGTTCAGGACTCATATTTGCATGCTTCCCTCAAAAATTATTCCTCTAAACTGCAATTTTTGCTGCAGTTGGATAAAGGATTAGCAGAGGAATCTCCAAGATTTTCATTTATTTACACTTGTATATTGCTGCCTCCAGCATCATTTTCTACACCTTTTCCTCCAAAGAAATTCTGCTTATTTCATGGGCACTCAACTAGAAATTGCATAGCAATCAGGAAACAAATAAATAAGGAGAAAATAGAACAAATCTACACTTCTTAAAATATAAAGATGAATCACAAGAAAGTAGAGAGCATTTTTATGCCATCCATTTGTATCAAAGCCATATAACTTCAAACAAAAGTATATCTGGCTTTCAAGTACAAGTTAAAAGTACAGTCATACTATGGCTTTTTAATCCCTGTCGGCATGTAGCTTTGAATTAAAAGGTCAATAGAATAATTCTTACACTTGGAAGTCTCTAAATTTCTCTGGAAAAGTTTATACACAGCATATTATTTAAAATGATGGAAATCCTTCTGAAAACTTATGTGTAAGCTGAAATTTCTGAATAAAAATATATCAAAGTATAATTATATCAAAGCATATTCAGTTCAAAGAAAAGAACAAAATCCATCCATCAATGAAAATCTTGGAGGGTCTGATCAAGAGAGCCTACGTCGGATACTTTCTGATTGGACTTTTATGAAAGGATTATTACTTTTTAACAACTTTCCCAAATTGTTTTCTATAAATAAGAATTTTTTAATATTGGCTGTTTAAGAAAAACTTAAATATAAGAAGCCTTGTGGCATTGTGCTACTCACATAAAAACATCTTGTAGTAAAATTGCAATTGATTTTTTTCTTAATAAGTTTTTACAGAATTCAATGCCATACAAATGTCTATTTTCATTTGTAAATAAAAATAAAGCAAGAATTTATTTTGATCACTATACTATGTCTTAAATATCCTTAAAGAACAGATAAAATACTAGTCCCTTACATTTTGTAAAGATAGAAAAATCTGCAAACTTTCTCTACAGAGGCCATAATATTTTCCACCTTTTGGGTCACTATATATGTTGTACCTATTCAACTCCGCTATGTAGTGTGAAAATAGACATAGACAATATGTAAATTAATGAGCATGGTTGTGTTTCAATAAATCTTCATCTACAAAAGCAGGTGGTAGGCTGGTTTTGACCTTGTGGCTAGGTTGCTTGTTGGTGAACCCTCATCTACATTTTATATTTAATTTTTAAAGATCAACCTTTTTTTGAGGTAAAAGCCTCTTAAACAATAAAAATTACATAATAAAGCCAGCTTGATAAATGAGTAATAAGGGTTACAAAGTGATACTTACTCAAAAAAGAAAGAAAAATGGCAAAAAAATTTCCTAATTTCACATAATATCGAATTTTCTCCAAACAGTTACACTTGACTTCATATAGAAAAATCAATAAAAATGCCATAGTGGAAAGCACAAGAATAAATTTTACTAAAAGGGAGTAGAGCCTAATTAGGAAAACAACCTCATGCACCACAGGAAATACTTCTAAAAAGCAGATGTACACAAGCAGTTCTGAGGTTTCTATTAAATGTTCTGTATTTATTTTTAGTAATGACATTGTGGCTAATACGATAGTCACTCTGGATGCAAAGTCAACAAGGAAGGAGATTCATCAGATTCATCACTGCTGTGATCCTGCTATCCTTCCCTTTGGTCCACAACCAGAAAAGCTGTTTTATTTTTCAAGAGAGACTAGAAATGGGCCATGAATGCCAGTGTCCTGGCCGGAAGCCGGGGCTTAGACTGGAATACTGAGACCATATCCCTGGTGAGGAATGCCAAGTTTTTGAATTATTGTCGTCATATTCGCTTGGAAGGATTCACTCAGGCCACTTGCCTGGAATCAAAACTTGATATAGCTGACCAGTTAGTTGGGCCTCAAACGGGAAGCAAAAAATGTGATTAGATATGGCTACCATAAGCAACGAGGCCCACAGTACTTTTCAAGGTTTATCCTGGGCATTTGCAGCTAAGAACAGAGTTTGTGGCATCCTGTCTATTACTCAACAACCAGAATCCACTCTTCAAACATTAGTGCTAGCTGAGAGGGAAACTCAATTCAGGGACTAAGTAGATTAAAGGAGTTGAGGCTATGAGGAATTAAAAAAGTGAAAATAAGAGTATCAAAAAAAAATGTAAAACATCTCATAGATATCCAGTAATGATCATTAAAATAAGAGATTGAGCTTTGCATTTATACAGACAGACATTCATTTCTTAACTGAAGTCCAATACTAGGTTTTGCAACAATGTACATGCATAAAATATTTTATTATATTCTTTAGAACTTGGGCAATTTTATAGTAATATTATAATAAATGGACAGAAAACATATGTCTGCCCTAACAGTTTTTCCTTTAATGCTAGCATGCCACAAATACTTGCTATCCATATTCAGTGTTTTCAAATTAAAATGTCATAAGAAGTCTCAGTTTTCAGCTTCATTTCTTCAAAAGTCATGCATTTTAAAATTCTCATAATCTGCTAATTTCTATATCAATCTTAGTTCTCCAATTAAGTCCTTACAGTAGTCAGATAAAGTGTTAAGTCCTTAGAGATTTATTACTCTGCATTAGCTTTCAACAATTCTACAAATGATATACTGATACTGTAGAGGAGCAGTGAATATAAACCAGCGCTGAAAAACATCAATAGTCATGGTGCTGTTTATAAAACAGCAGTACTGGGAGCAATTGAAACTGGCCATTGTTCATTGGTAGGTCAGCTGATTAGAAATCTGAATTCATTCCCCTCAATTCTTTTTTTCCCATCTCCTTTCCCTCCCCCACCTCCTGCTGCCATCTCCTGTACCCCCATCCATTTGAAAACATCTCCCTACTCCCTATGTATCTTTGTTTGTTCTCTCTCTCTCCTCTCTCTCTCTCTCTCTCTCTCTCTTTCTCACAGATAGAGATCTGAGATAGGTAGATATGGAGAGACAGACATTTTAAATTTCTCATGTAGGACAAACCGTGTAATGTTCAACCTTATGTATCTGACTTATTTCATTCAACATTATGCTCTCGGGTAACATTCATTTACCTAAAAATGCCTAAAGTTTATCTTTCTTTACGAGAGTAGTATGGAAAAAATGATGAAAATAGGGCTTTTGCAAATGAGGAGACCAAGAGTTGGAAGGAACAAGCAAGTAGGGGAGGGGTAGGCAATTAAAATAAAGAATTAAATTGTATTATGCACATGTGCCAATTCCCCATAATAAATGCAATCCTTATGTACTGCAAACACTAATTTAAAAAAAGAAATCTGAATTTGTTTTCTAAGATCTGAGAGATCAGATGTTAACCAGTCTCAAGGAAGTAATGATCATTTTTGGTCTATAAACTGCTGAAACCTCAGGTGGACAGGTCAGCATATTTTGCACCTGGAAACCAAATCTGAAATGAGACTACCATATTAAATATCAGGTCCCATCAAAAGTACCTTGGTAAACTGATACTGTAAGACTAGAGGCATTTGGAATGAACTGAGGGAAGGCAAGGTTAAAGGTAAGCACTTGTTTTTCTAATCATGCTTTGCATTACAGAAAATAAACACACACACACACACACACACACACACACACTCCATTTTGACCTACAGTAAGGAACAAAAAAAATCAGGCAGTACTTGCATTGTAACAGCAAGTCAAATATTAGTATGTAACTCAGGAACTAAATTTGAGTCCTCTTTCAAGGTATTTTTATTAGCTGGCATCAGAGTTTCCAGTGTCTATAAATGCTTTAGTATTCTGCATAATCATGCTGACTTACTGTAGCAGGATAATATGAGACTGGTCTGGAATTGCCACTACATTATGAAAATTCTGTGGTTCACATTATAATTGCCCAATTGGAGAATTCTCTTTCCCTAAGGCAATGCATAGTCAAAATTCATTTCAAAACTTTAGGAAAAGCAAAATTTCAATGAGGAAACATTTTCCACCCATTTGAGCCAAGGTCAGTGTACATCAGTGCCTAAAGCCTTTCTCCTCCTCCATCCATTTCCAAACCTTTAACTTATTGAATGTTGGCTAATTTATTTACCTCTGTAGGTAATAGTGATATGCTGAGATTAATTCTACTATCTGCAAATTCCCACAAACACATTTGCTACTTTTTAGGAAATTACATATAATTAAAAAGCAATGAAGAAACAGATTTTTAAGCTTACACATATAAAGTCTCCCTGTTTGGGTGGACAATATTCCTCAAAATATATTTGATAGTTTTCACAGATGATTCCCAACTTCCTATAATTCTCATTATAAATTAAAAGGCAGGTTTTCAAAAACTTTATAATCACATTCATATTTGTCAGGCATGCAGTTGTATTTCCATCTTTGAACCCCCAAAAGGAAATTACATTAAAATGATATCCATAAATGCAAGCAAAATCACTAACCCACATAACATAATGCTTTTATTAGTCATTTTAACACTCTAAATTATACACAAATTGTCCCTAATTCACTTAAACAAACTGGACCAATTCACTCATTCCCAGCAAACATTCAGGTCTTCTAAACATCTTTATTCATTTGTTGGATATATTTATAGCAAAACATTTCAACTTAATTTAATTATATTGGTGAAAGTTTAGAAAACTATCTTATTATTGTGAATCCTTTATATTTTCAGGAATTGGAAACACTATGATGGTATTTGTTTAACAGGAATAAGTGCTGAGTTACCAAACAATAGTTCAAACCCCTAGCCCCTAAGTTACCCATCTCTTCATTGAAGATGGTGTCTTCTTCTCAACTAGCCCACTTTGGCACAAACAGTGGCATTTCATTATTTTCATCAAATGTAACCTAAGATTTTATTTTAAGATAAATGACACATTACTTAAGAAAGAAAAGCTATGTCCTCATATATGAAAAATCAATCGAATGAATGCTGCTATTTTTTGTAAAAGGGAAGTAACTATAGACTTAACAGAACACCTCCAAAAAAATTTTTTTTTTTTTTTTTTGCAGCACCGGGGATCGAACTCACAGCCTCACGCCTGCCAGACAGGCGCTTAAGCCACTGAGCCAAACTCCCAGCCTTAGTTTTTTGAGGCAGGGTCGCACTATGTAGCTCAGGCCAGCCTTATGCTCACGTTGTTGTAGCCCAAGCTGGCCTTGAACTCACAATGCTCCACCTACCTCAACCTCCCAAGTGCTGGGATGGATTAAAGGCATGCGCCACCACACCTGGCTCACCTCCAGAACTTTATAAAGTCAGTCTGCATGAGGTAAATGAGGTAGACAAATAAACTATTACTGAGGCAGTTTAAACTTTGTTGTCTTGGCGAAACTGCATTTAGACCCCAAGCTATTGGTGCTGCATTGATTTTCCATTACGCCATGCTATAGACACAAATATATCCAGAAGAATTCAGATTTTAATTTCAATAATTAAAAGCATCACCCATTTTTCAAACAAATCATATTAAAACTAACACTTTTCATGTAAAAACAAATATTGAAGGGAAGTAGCAATTTGTCTTTTTACAAACAACAAACATGGCCAACATGTGCACTATACTTCACAAAGTTAAGTGAGTTATTGCAAAAAGCAGTTCCTTAGATACATATGCTAACCAAATTGGCAACAATATGACTTTCAGTCCTATTATTTAGGCCCATTTGCAGATAAGGATTGCATTAGATTCCAGGGCAAATCTGATTTTAAGCTACACAAAATTAACTACACAAATATGTGATGAAATGACATGCCAATTTTGGCAAACTTAGAAATTTCTTATTGTTCAAAAGTGCCAGAAATGTCAAGAGTTTTCAACCCCTATCAACTTCAGTCAACCCCTGGAGTTTTGTGTTAATGTCAGAAGAATAAACGTACCTTTTTTTTTCTTTAAAAATTAAAGGTATATTTTAGCTGCTCCACACTATTGTATCTTAGAACAGTCAGTGGAAATCTAATTTATAATCTAAATACCACATGATGCTTTTCTCCCAGACAAAACCACTGTACACAGTGCTCAGCAAAGCATCTTGCTATTATTAAAGTATGTTTCAGTATTTAAGAAAAAGACACTATCACCTCTGACTGCTCTTTCTTAGCATGTACAATATTAGAAAGATTTTACTTGCATTTGATGATACTATTTCCTAATGGGTACCGGTATTTATCAATTGCAGTCTGTGATAGAGGTTTTTCTATAAAGCCATGATGGGTTTGGCATATTGAAGATTGTTTCTTTTATACTCTGAAAAAACTAAAGCAGGTTACAATTTAGAAAACTTGGTTATTTGGAAAAACATGAAGAAAACCCATGTAAGTAGGAGCAGGTGACCTTCTTCTAGGCAACTACAAATCCTTTGTGATGGGTTTAGGATAGCCAATAATAATGAAAGAGTAGAAGGAAGATAGACAGTCTCCTACAAACATTATTAAGACACCCTCTTAGTAAATATCCAAGGGTAAAATTGGCAAGTTAGTATTCCTGCCAGTTCCTTGTAATGCCTCTGCAGAAGCAGATCTTTTATCTCCTTTTCAATGCCTTGTACATTTATTTAATTTATTTACAAGACACCATTTGTTTCCTTCATCCCCTTATTATCACCTCTGGCCATAGAACCTGGCACTGACTGTTTGACTTTGTACCAGGGTAAGTCTACCCCTTGATAGAAAATCAATTTTTCAATGAAGTTAACTTACTAGGTATGTGTGAGAAGACAGGTAAATAGAGAAAAGTCATTTCTCTCTCTCTTTATTTCACATGGTAGTACTAGGAATATACTCTAGATTTCATTCACAGAGCACCATGGTAGTGTTTTGGTGATTATTTGGTTTAGGGATCTTAAACATTACAGCAATAAAATCCTTTTTGATAAAAATTTGAGTTTGGGTAGGTGTTTTTCGTACAGAAAATACCTAATTCACTGAGCGGGATGTGGTGGTGCACACCTGTAACCCCAACACTTGGGAGAATGAGGCAGGTGGATCACTGCAAGTTCCAGGCCAGCCTGGGCTACATAGGAAAATCAAGGCCAGTCTGAACTATTCAAGGAGATCTTGTCTCAAAAAAAGGTGGGGGTGTGGAACAAGGGATTAAGTTTCAGTGGTACAGCATCTGCCTGGCATGAAGTACTGAGTTTGATTCCTGGTACAAAAAAAAAGAAAAAAGAAAAAAGAGAGAAAGAAGTAAATAGTTTAGGGGTCCAACTTTTTTTTTGTTTTTTGTTTTGTTTTGTTACCGGGGATCAAACTCACGACCTTGCGCTTACTAGGCAGGCACTTAAGCCACTGAGCTAAATCCCAGACCCTCAACTTCTATTTTTGAACAGACAGCACCAACATTAGTGACATTATCTCTTGAAACATGGCTCATTAAACTGTCATTTTAAACTTCACAACAGCTAGTAAACCTATAGAAACCAAAATGATACACTTATTTTTTCCTGGTTCTTTGAGAGAATGACTATTTCATTGTTGTATTTTTTAAGTGGGATTCTTAGTGCATAAGATTGGAACACAATAGAAAATTAATGAACTAATAGGGTCCCCGAATACCACATAAACCTACAGCAAAAAGTTTAAGAAAACACATACTTATCTAATTTTCAAGGAAGATAATCCAATAATTTGCAAAAACTGTTAAGATTTATCTGACAGTGCTTTTTCCCTGTAAGGTTGCAATTCTGGTTCAAGAAAAATCTGTTTTGATGAATTAATTTATCTTTTAATTAAGCCAGAATGTAGTACAAATAATGAATACTTATCATTTAATCAATTGAAGAAACATACATGGCTGGCTTCCACATACTTGTGGAATTATTTTGCAATTTAAAATTAATTGTTGTTTTAAAGTACCCCATCACAGACAAGCTTAATAGACTAGCCATGATAAAAGTTTAAATCCGATAATAAACATCTAAAACAGAACTGACTTATCAACATATGTATTTGTATCTCTTTGAAGACTTTAAATCCAATGTTATGTGAAATCAAATCATGAATAAAAAGATCTTATAAAAGTAAGTTATCTATTTTACATGTAGTCCTTAATCTCTCTAGCCAAAATTCCATGTGCCAGTCCTTCAACCTATCAAAGAGATAGTTATCTGCAATATTACAGAAAAATCTGAAAACCAACCTGGCAAAAATACTATGGCAAAGTGCAATCTCTTTAGTGAGTCTTTAGCATTGTATTGTGCTCCATTTCCTTGTTGATGCAATAAATGATTTGACTGAATTATTTGAAAAATCTTTTCCACTCTAAATGTGCTATGATTTTGCAATTCAATATGACAATTATCAAGAGAATTGTTATTCAAACAAACAAAAAGGAAGCAAACAAAAACAATTCTGCAACTCCAGTTCCTCTCTAGTACTGCAAAACATGGTTCCTGTCTGAAATTTTAACATTTTAGTGGCCATGTATCAAGAATCTCATCAGATGTATTTAAATTTTTCTAAAAAAAGACTAAAATATTACCCCATAACATGGAGTAACAATTAGTCCAGGTTCCTAAACACTTTGCTCCTTGGTCATCTGAAATTACAAACCAAAGTTGATGAAAGCAGGTATCTCTATCTATATATCTATTTGTGGTTAGGTTAGGCTCTTGAGTTCATTTCATCTTAAATCCAAAGTGACTCCATACAAGTGACCAATTATTAAAGCTACATGTTGGCTGAAGGGAGTTTGTAAGTTCAGAAGCTATTTGGTTGTCTTTGGACTTTAGAGGCAATAAACTACACAGATTTGCAGCTAGTCTCTCTTAGATGGTACACTCCATCAAGAAAGAACTAGGTCCTGAATCTGAGCTGGCCAAATGGCTTCTGCATAATCAACAGAATGTGACAGAAGAGATACAGAGACATGTAATTTCTCAGGTTATTTCACTACAGAGTCTTGTTTTCTGGGGAAACCACTCATTCTATAAGAAATCAGAACATCTTGAGATAATTCCACCCTAGAATGACCACCCATAGGCACTCCATACAGAGTTCCAGCTGAGAACAGCTTCCCAACCATTCCCTTCAAGGTGCTAAATCTCTGAATAAAACCATCTGGAAAGGAATCCTACATTTCCAGATGTTCCAATCTGGCCACTGAAGTCATCCTTAGGCATAGCCCTAGATATCCTGGATCAGAGTTAAGTTACTCTCATTTTACTCTATTTGAATTCCTGACACATAGAATCTATGAGCATAATAAAACGGTTATTTTACACCATTAATTTTGGCCCAGTTAATTTCCCAGCATTAGGAACAGGAACAGTGTTGGTAAAAAGCTGTCTCTATTACCAATTAATTGAGACTTTCGAAAATTTACAAAACTCCCCGCTCTTCTCAATAATATATAATATGATATCTAAGTTCACTGTGAGACTGGTAATAATTGATGTATTTGGTCTACAATAGTACTGGATAAAATGTAGCTACTGGATAATATTTTTGCAAACGACTCACCAAGAGCATTATTAAATGCTAAGTAATGTACATTACTATTTAAAACTGAAATTAACGAAGGATTTCTTATGCAAAACATAAATTCTATTACTTTTGAGATTTTTAAAAAAGTTTCCTTACTGAAAAAAAAATCACTTTGAATTTGCTCTTATAATGTTTAATATGAAAAACATACAATTTTCACTTATTTAATCTTCATGACAAAACATTTGAAAACATTAAGCATATTGTATGAGGTCACATGATTGGTAAGTGACCTAGTGCTGGTCAATTAGGACCCAAAATCTCATGTGTTCTTCATAATACTACCCTCCCTGCCACCTGATTGCTATAATTCAGCATAGCTCACACCAAGATTTGTTGGAGTATTTAGGTCATATGTTCAAAAGACATTGTGAAATATGTAAAATCATTTTCATTAGTATATTTAGTAGTCCTGGTTGTATCTGTGGTCTCTCTTAGCAGTCTTACTATTAAACAGAAACAAAGGAAATTCCTGAAATGCATTCCCAACAGCAGGTAAAGTCTATTGCCTGAGATAATCTCGTTTGTTTTGTTTTGTTTGAAATGTTTCATTAGCAGCCAGGATTTTCACATGCCCATCAAAACTCTTCGCTGCCAAAGACAGATCTGAGTGGCTCCCTGAAGATTACACTTCTTCTATCCTTCTATGAATGTGAGCAAAAGAGGAATTATATTTGCCCACAAATTAAAATGTCCTCATAAAAGAAAAGCTAGGGAACTTGAAATTCTAGAAGATGTTAAAAGAAGTCATCATGAAGGTCTTGAAGTAAGTTATACTTGGTTTTCACTGGTTTATTAGTTGAAAACAGTTCGGTGCTATCTGGTACTGTTCCTTTTTTTACTCATCTATGTTATATAGGTTAAGCAAGATTGCATTTGTCCTACACTTGTTCCTTTAGAGGAAGCCAGAAGGTATAACTGTAGAGACCTCCAGTTGCTTGTAAACATGCATCAACATCAACTTTCAAGCAACAAGCTGAACCTTTCCTGAAACAAATTACATTGTGAGGTTTCTCAATGAAATTTGGTTTGTTTTAAGGTACAGATTCTGAATATGTACAGATGATACATGGCTGAACTCACAATAATCATATTTCAGATTTTCTAAGAATTGCAGGTGTTCAGACTGCTGTTCATCTTACATTACCACCTAAGACAAGATTTCTTATAAATTACTTTAAAAGTGGATTTTTATGCTAAAATTTTAAAAATGAGCTACATGTAGGCATTCTTAAAAGAAGCTCTTGCCAATTGGAAATACTAACAATCACCTGTTATTTGCATACAATGCAGTGCCATTTCAAAACTACTAGTGACTCATGTTACAAATGCTGTTATTTTTAGGGCAGTGCATGAATGATATTAACAATATTCCTTAAAAAGGCACTATGTGATCAAGTATGTTGTGGATGGAAAGATGGATAAATGCACTTGTTATATGCCCAAATTACTGTCAGTAAAATGTGTTCATTTGGCAATCACTATGCCCTTGCTTTTTGCTGAGTTGATACATCACGCAAACATCAAAAATCACTCTGCTTTATATGAAATAGCTACATATTTGTAAATTTTAAAAAAGGTATACAAAATCATCAGCATGAGATTGTACAGTCCACTTGATGTTGAGTTTCAGGTGTCAGCATTCTATACCCACTTGAGCCACCCTATTAGCTCTAAGGATTCTTTTACAATTGCTATTACTGTGAAATCCTAACTGTATTCTATAAAAAGTTATCCAAACTAAACATGAGCATGCAGAAGTCTAAAACATTACTATTACTTTGAGAAAGATTTAGGATTTATTAAAAGGCCATCCAAAACAATAGTGAGGAAAATTATCCTTAGAAAGGAATTCTGTGGCTAGCAGCCATATGAGTACAACATATTGTAAACTTCCTAGCACACATACCTCCCCTTTCCCACCATGGATGACAGCCAATTAAACTGTTTTCTCATTTGTGTGTGTGTGTGTGTGTGTGTGTGTGTGTGTGTTCTTTTAAAATACAATTTAAAATGAGTGCCTAAACTGTCCCCATACACTGAATTGGGACACCAGAGAAAAGCATTTCAGCTCACTGACAACCAGATTACTGGTTCTTGCTAGGAATGCTGACGCAACCTTCAGCACACCAGGACACAAGAGAAGAGACATGGTTCTCCCTTCATTTAAGACCATAAAATGGGTTATAAACAGCAAACAATGCATATTTGGTACCAAAATTAAACACAAGTTTAAAAATAATGGCTCAGGCAAAAGTTTCACTAGAAACTGGGCCTAACTACGACATACTGTTGTCAAAAGAAACATTCCAGAAATTTTCCGTGTATAAATACTAGCTTGCCTCTTCATGGCAGTTTTAATTCTAATTAAGAAAAAGGGTTTTAATTAAGCTGTGAAGATCCTGGTAAAGGGCCTTCAGTAAAACTGTCCTTGGTGGTTCCTCCCAAGGTAATTTATTTTGAGAGATACTTAAGTGGATCTCTTAAAATCTTCAGAGAAGACATTTCCCTCCCTGCCTTCTGCTATTCCACACAGCAAACAGACTGAAAAAAGCTGCCTGCCTTTTGGAATAGGCAAGAAAAGCATCACTGGTTTCGATTCAGGCGTCCTCCTTCATTTCAAAACACTGGTGAACTGAAGCCTCAAGTCCACATAACATTTCAAGAAAGCACATTACATAAGTGGAGACGTAGAACAATTTTCCACATTTTATTTCTTTTCCTTGACCCCTCCCCCACCTCTGAGCCAAGGAGAGCAAAACTAACTGCTACTACCTAAAGTCAAAAACTTGTTCCAGACAGCCTCTGACAAAGCCATCTCTATTTGCTAAGCATTTGCTCACAAACGGTACCTTTTTCTGGAATGAAAACTATTTTTTAAGCAAACTGAAGACTAAAGCTGATTTTCAGAAACCCGAACAGAAGTAAATGATGAGGCATGAGTATATGCAAGAAGGGAGAATAAAGGGGCTGAGGGCAGGGGAAGGCCAGAAACTGCCTGCCTTTGATTTTCACTTTGCAAGAGTTCTATTACCACTATATTCACATTAATCTTGTACCTCCCTATTTCTTTGCCTAGAAGGGGGGAAAAGCTGAAATAAATGGGTATGAAGGCAATTAAGGAAAGATTAGCAAACACTGCATACTGCTCAAACTTGAGCTGGCTTTCAACCATTCCCTGAATTCCTGTCTATTGAGAAAAGGATACCGGCCTGAAAAGCAAATGGGAGTTGAAACTAGTTTCTCTAACCTATCTGAAGTCTTTATGCAATCAGAGGGCTATTATTTCAGGAGACAGAGAAAAAGGGGCAAAAGATTCATGTTGCTAAGGAGACATGCCTAAACTGGCATTCCTACATAAATTTCCATTTCTATCGAAGAGGAAAAAGAAAAGATATTTTCTCCAAAGTTTATTTGGATCCCCTGGTTACTGAAGAAAGGCATTTTGCCGGTTTATTTTATCTTTAGTTGTAAACAACCAACCCTGAAAGAATTAAAAGACCTAAATGTTGACCTCCTGCTGCCAACCAGTCCCCTCCACAGTGAATTAATCAACAAAGAGAAAAGCCTTCAATGGGAATTCTGAGGTAATAACAAAGAAAAAGCCTTTTGGAAATACAAAATTAAATTTATGGAAGATACTTAACCAAGTTAGCTAATCTGTCTTATAACATGAAACAAAAGACAAAGGAAAATCAGATTTTGTGCTACTTCAACTTTATTGGAACTTGAAACGGTTCCAGTAAAGCTTTATAAATAGTCTCAAAGATATGAAACTGTCAGGAACGAATTTAATGAGTTTCTCAGTTGAGTGTGTTTGCGTGTGTGTGTGTGTAGAAAAATCACTGGCAGGTCTTCTTCCTTTACCCTGCTTTCTCTGTGCAGACAACAGCAGCCAGGCGATCAAGATAAAAAAGGAAGAGTCCCCTGTAAGAAAAGGAAGTTGGCCGATTTTGCCTACAGACATAGTTAGGACGTCGGGGGAAGGCAACTAGAGGGGCTAGGAGGGAATAAAGCCATAAAGTCCCCACCCCCTATCCTAACCCTTTGCAGCTTTCAGTGCTCTTTGAATAAAGTACAACTTCCAGGCAACTGTGGGTAGCTGTAAGAAGGGAAAGAAAGGTCTGGAGCAGAAGGAGTTTCTTACAGTGGGAGAGAAAGAAGGAATCGGCAGAGTCACCAAAAAAGGAAGGAAATCGAGCCTGTCTCTCCTTGCTCGACAGACCACCTCAAAACTTAAAGAAATAAAACCCAAAGCGAAATTCATTTAGGGGGGAAAAAAAACAGATAAGGTTTAAGTCTAACAGGCAGAAACGTGGAAAGTGAGAGGTAAACTCAGGCAGATTCCTCTTTGAGAGGAAAAAGGGGAAAACTGAGCAGAGAACTCACACACCTTGGTAGGGTCGGGGCTTTTTTTTCCCCCCGTATCTTTTTTAACAGGGGCGCGGAAAGCGTTACATTTCTTACACAGCCACTTCGTTCTCGCCTTAAATGATAACAATTACCCAAAATAGCAACCGCGTTACTCCAGAGCGGTGGGGTAGGGAGACGGCGACGGGAAGAGGGAGAGGGCGGGGACGTCGCTTTAGGTTTGGTGAACCAAGAGGGGAGCTGGGTGCCGGCGGGGATGTGGCTAGAGACCCGGTCGCCTAAGAGCCAAGGAGCGGAGACGGGAGGGCGGGCCGGGGCCGGGGCCGGGGCCCGGAGCGGCGGGAGAGGAGGCGGTGGCCGTCCGGGCGCGGGGCGCGAGGCGCGGGGGGCGGGCCGGGGGAGGAAGGGTTCGCGCGCGCCGGGCCCTCACCGCTGCTGAGCGTGGACTCGCAGTGCCAGATGTCCAAGCTGGCGGGTTTCCGACAGGACTCCCACAGGGACAGGTAGTACTGGTGGTCGGCCGTGACCCAGGCCGGGCTCAGCACGGCCCCCAGGTCCAGACACAGCGCCAGGAAGATGCACACCAGCCCGACCAGCTTCAGCGGAGTCAGCACCGACACGCGCACCTCCTCCATGCCGCTGCCCGCCGAAGCCATCCCGGGCGCCGTTCCGCCCGCCCCTCCGGAAGCGAGGACACCTGGCAGGTCCGGAGAGCCGGGAGCCCGATCTCCCGACCGGGAGCAGACGAGGTGCACGCGGCGCGCGAGGACTCGTCCGTCACTCGTCCGTCTCTCGGGGCTGCGCGCCTCGCGCCGCGAAGGTGGCTCTGAGGGTGCGGCTGCCCTGAGCGGGGGTCGCCGGCAGCCGCAGCGACACAGATCCCGCCGCGGACCTTCTCCGTGCGTTCTGCCCGCGCCCGCGCCCGCGCCCGTTCCGCCCCTGAGCGGCCGGGCTCGCTCCGCCCCGGCCCCTCCCCGGGCTGCAGGAGGCGGTGCCGAGAGCGAAGAGCCGCGGGTCCGCACCAGCGAAGCTTCAAGCTCGGGCTCCTGGCGCCAGAGGCTCCCCCTGCCCCTCCCCTG